>SEYY01015620.1:25000-86674 GCA_009176605.1 Armadillidium nasatum | reverse complement strand
TATATATATATATATATATATATATATATATATATATATATATATATATATATATATATATATATATATATATTGGGATTGTGCAATACCAAAATTTTAACCAGTACAATAATTAGAAACTACCCAATACCAATACTGATACTCATATCAATACCAATACCAGTTTTTTTTTTTCTGAACTCATTAAGGTTGAAACAAGATTGAAAATATTCAATGATCATAAAATTTAGGTTTTCTGCTATCTGTAATACCTAGTTATTTTTTAGTTGTATTGCTTAACAATACTATTGATAGATGATATAGGATTGGTGCCACCATGACTTTGCATCAGACTTGTCCTAGTGCATGGTCTATTTTCTTCATTAATTTTTGCAACATCCCCTTTGTTTAGTACAATTTCCATTTTGTGAACACAAACCTAGGTGCTTGAATGTTCTGATAGAAAACCATTTTCTGTTTACTCTTACTGTCTCTTATCTTTAATTTTTAGCCATAGGAGGAGGCTATGAATATGTGCGCTATGATTTTGTTTACACTCTTGTCTGTAATCTGGAGTTTTCTTAATTTACCACCTTGTGGCTATAGCTCTCTTGCCATTCTATGTCTAAATTCATTTGTTCTGTTTATGTATTTCCTAATTTACTGACTATCCTGAATTCTTTGACTATCTAAACTTCAAAGCAGAGAATATTCTCTCTTCTTTTTTCTCAGAAATTATTATATTAGGTGATTTCAATGTTCACCACTGCCAATGACTTTCTTCTAGTTTTTCATGATACAGCCCGTGAATGTACCTTTCAATTCTCCATCCAAAATGTCTTTGAGTAGTGGGTGCAGCTCCCTACTAGTATACCTGATCGTCTTGGAGATAAACCTAACATTCTAGATCTTTTCTTAAACTTCTAATCCTTCTCCTTATACTGTCAAATTCTATCCTTTTCTGGATTCTTCTTCTTTCTTATCTGTGTATCCTCTTTTATCTTTTCAAGTCTTTATATATATCAAGTATATATATATATATATATATATATATATATATATATATATATATATATATATATATATATATATATATATATATATATATATATATATATATATATATATATATATATATATATATATATATGTGAAAAAAAAATTTTTTCCCCCTGATTCACGATAGTGATTAAACAGGTTTACATAGGTAAGATCCCAAGGTAAAGATTGAAAAAAATATAAGATATAAAATTATCAATATAACCTGTAAATATATGTATTGTTATTTTATTGCTGTATATCAAATTTGTATCATTTAGCTACATTATTTCAAAATTATTATTTTGTTTATACTTTGTCACTATGACTAAAAGATCAGCTTCAGCGGAGTACTTTACAATTCAGGATAGGCTTGAAATAGCTAAATGTAACATGTCCAGTTAGGAAATTAGATGACCTCCGTGTGCCCCAAGTAAAAATTTTTCAACCAAATCTTAATGGGGGCATCTAAAATCAAAACACAAGGATGAACATTCACTAGCAGAAGAGAAGTGGTCAAAAGAAACAGAAAAGAAAAAGAAAATATTCGAAAACAAGAAAAATAACTTAAACATATTTTGAATGATTTAATCCACCATTAATAAGTATAATTTGCAATTTTAACCCCAGCAGGCAAACCCTGGTTTTCCCTGATTTTTAGCTGTGGTTTCCCAGGGCTGGGACCCCAGTCGGTCCATATATATGGGCAATAGAACTGGCAACCCAGCCCAATAGGTATTGCTTACTGCTTATAACAACTCCAGGACCAGCATGTGAAACCACTGCTCTGAGAAGCATGATCTTCTGGAGAGCTCTTTGATAAAGTGTTTAGAGGTTACACAGAGAAGGTGCTAGTCTCACTGAAAAGGTGAAAACCCTTCCTGGGAGTATAAATAAAATTCATGGACTTTCACTGAAACTAATGAGCTGAAAAACATGATCTTTTAGAGCACTCTAGGAGAGGAACTTTTAAGAGCAGATGGCGAAATATGCTAATCCCACTGATAGGGTGAAAACTCTTCTAGGGGATATATATATATATATATATATATATATATATATATATATATATATATATATATATATATATATATATATATATATATATATATATATATATATATATATATATTATATATATATTATATATTTATTTTTATTGTTATTTTTTTTATAAAATTATACCTTGAAAATATTGTCTTACTATAATTTTTATCCCATATATATATATATATATATATATATATATATATATATATATATATATATATATATATATATATATATATATATATATATATATATATATATATATATATATATATATTATATATATATTATATATAATTCTTCACATTTAAAAATATGGTGTCAGTATCTGTTATTTTTGCCAATACCAATATTTTAAAATATATGATACCTACTGATACCAATATTTCCCTATATATATATATATATATATATATATATATATATATATATATATATATATATATATATATATATATATATATATATATATATATATATATATATATATATATATATATATATATATATATATATATATATATATCCAAGCACAAACACTAAAAAAATTTTCTCCCTTTCTGTTTTTCCATGTTTGTCTTGTTCTGGTTACTCCTCTGTGAAAATAACCAACTTGTGAAATGTGTACTTATCCATCCAATCTAACATTTGCAATTTCATCTCTCATTAATCTTCACTGGTACTATGGATGTTGCCATCTTCATCATCATTGGTGATGGTTTTTATCATAGGTGTGAGCTGTAAGTAGATATTATTATTGTTATTATTATTATTATTATTATTATTATTATTATTATTATTATTATTATTTTTTGATAGCTTTAAAGTTTAAATTTGTAAGTTTTACTTTTATGCAAAAGAACTAATCTGATATACTTTATTGTAATAAAATTAAATGTTTGAAGGTTTTAGGACAGGACTCAAAAAAAATAATTCAAACCAACCAAAATTTTGTCAATGAGGTTGCTAAATTCATCCTTTTTTCTTTTGTTGCTTTACTGATTCCATTGAATAAGGATCCCCGGGTGTCAGTTCAAAAGCTTGGCTCCATTTTAACCTTTTATTTTTCTGGTTTTAACTATTTGTTTCCCTGTTTTATTGTTTTACCTGTTTTCCATTTTAGAACATACTTTTGGCTCCTAGGCATATAAATTTAGGTTATAATGCATAATATATATATATATATATATATATATATATATATATATATATATATATATATATATATATATATATATATATATATATATATATATATATATATATATATATATATATATATATATATATATATATAATATATATATGGTTCTCAAAACTTTTGCTTCCGATCTCGCATCCTTCCTTGGTAAACTATTTTTTCTCTGTCTTTCTACTTTTACCTTCCCATCTTGCTGGAAACATGTGCTTAGTGCTTATTCAGCCTATGCCGAAGAAGAGTTTTCTTTGCAATCCTCCAACTATTGTTTCATTTCTTTGACCTCTGTTCTTTCTAAAGTTTTTGAATCTATCTTTAACAGGAAGATTTGGAAACATCACAATTAATTCTAATCTTATCTCTGATTGACAATATGGTTTTTTAAGAAACACACTACTGGTGATCTTCTTTCCCTTTTTTCTGACTCTTGGTCCTCAGCTCTTTGGCATTTCAGTGAAATTTTTTTTTTTACTGTCGCACTGGGCATATCAAAAGCCTTCAATATAGTCCAGCACAACGCTTTGATTTCTAAACTTCCCTCTTTCGGTATCTAACATTCTGTGATCTTCTCTCTAGTTTCTTTTCTGGTTGTTCTATAACAGCTGTTGTACACTTCCACTGTTCTTCTTTTAAACTTATTAATAGTAGTGTTCCTCAGGGTTCTGTTCTATCCCCAACACTTTTTCTTCTTTTTATTAGTGACCTTCTCTCTTTTTTTCATCTGGTATCCACTCCTATGCTGATGACTTGACCCTTCATTACTCCTTTCGGTTTGAAAAATGTCCCTCTCAACAGCAGTTAATGAACTCGAGGAGGGTAGCCTTGGAGCAACTAACTTTTGATCTTTCATGGATTTCTAGTTGGGACAGAGTAAACATGGTCATTTTCAATGCCTCATAAACTCAGTTCCTCCACCTTCTCCACTTGATACAATCTTCCACACAACTATATGATATCTTTGAAAACACACAACTCAAACTTTCCTTTTTTCTTAATATTCTTGGTGTATCTTTTTCATGCAATATTTCGTGGAAAGATCACATTACTTTCTAAATAAGCCTCTAAGAGGTTGGGTGTTCTGGGTCGCCTTTGTAATTTCTTCACACCAACCCAGTTGCTTGTTCTTTATAGGGGTGTTGTTCACCCCCGTATGGAGTATGCTTTGCACATCTGGCGTTGTTCCATTTAGACAGCTCTCCTTTATAGCTTTTTGTCTCATCAATTCTCTTTCCCTTACTAACTCTATCCAATATCTTTCTGCCTGTTGAATTGTTGCGTCACTTTCTCTACTTTTTCTATACGATCTCTATTACAATGGACATTGCACTTCTGAACTGTCTCATTGCATACTTCTGTTGAGGAGAGCTTGAGCAACACGCTTTTCTACACAGTCTCTGTCCAACTCTCTGACCCCAGACTTAACAATATGCTCAACCTTACATATGCTTTACTGGTAAAGTCTGGAACACACACTTTATCAATTTTTCCAACTTCCTTTCACTTGCATACTTTCAAGCACCATGTGTCTGGACATGTCGGCCTCTAATGATCTGAATAGGAATTTTCCAACTCTGATGGAATTGGTGGGTCTCTGACCTTTGCTCACCATATATATATATATATATATATATATATATATATATATATATATATATATATATATATATATATATATATATATATATATATATATATATATATATATATATATATATGATGTCTTAAAAATTATGGCATTGTCATTGTCTGAAACACTGATTTGCAGAATACCATGAGTAGCAGGTACTATAATTAAAACATTTTTAGTTGTAGTTGCATTTATAGAATAGATGATATCTACACATAAATAGTCCAGCATAGTATATGTAGATACGTTGCCAAGGATAATTTGGACATTACCAAGGATTGGTAGTAGGCTTCTTTGCTCTTAACAACCACCACATGTACATACATTTTTTTTTTATATCAACATCTAGATTATGCATTCAAATGAATCACTCCTTTTTCCTCACAATGCTAAGATGATCTTCATAAGCCCATCTCAGTTGTTGCTCTAATTATCTAGGAATATTATTCTTTCATTTCATAAAACACAACCTTGGTTTAAATTCAACTTACTATAAATGTTTGCATATGGATTTTGTTGTAGTTATTTAAATTTTAAATTATTCTGATTGACTTTTGACAAATATTGGATCTTTCTGAGTCTTTCTTCATATAAGCTTTGGATGTAATGGAATTTCTTAAGAAGTGATAATTATTACTGACTGTTTTTCCTTTTTGCATCTATTATGAATTGGAAATCTTGAGAGGGTATCCATATTTGATATTATTGTGGTAGGTCTACACCTACTCAAATGAATAAGCACTTAGTATTACAGACTAATGCTGCAAGCACAAAGCTACCAATTTTGCTAAACCTTTTTTATGTTCAAAAATTGCTAAAAGTGGTTTATGATTGGTTATTATTATATGATGAGTTTTCTTCAAAGTCTAATGTGTGAAGGACTTCTCATACCTACTGACCAACAATATGTAATAACATTGCCTTTTGTGCCAATTAGCAAAGGAATTCTTTCTGTCAAAAGGAATTGATCAGGTACCAGCAAATCTTTACATGACATTCTACGAGTAGAACACTTAGTGTTCATTCACTTCATTCTCATAATTGTTTTGTATGACCTTGACTTGTATCTGTTAAAATAAAATACATACACTATCACAGATTACAAGTATCCCATTCTCTTTGGCAAATTATTATGTATGACCATAACAAGTACCTGTTAAATTATAGTTAAGTGCGCTGTATTAAAAGTTACAAGTCCATTCTTGTCATATCCTAGTGAGAGAGAGAGAGTAGCTGCGTTTCTTAAAGTAGTTGAATCACAGGAAGAAAATTTCAAAATTACCTTCGTTTTTAGCAAGGGATTAATTACCCAACCTTCTATCATCTGTTTTTTCTTGAAGGTAGTGATAATTTTAAGAACTTATCAATATCAATAGTTTTAAGAGCTTATCATCAACCATCAACATAACCATACAGTCTTGTGAGAAATGTTTAATTTTCCAAAAATAACATCATTATTGCAATGTACACTTTATTTAGAAATTACGGACCTTGCTTCTAGAGTGTTTGAAACTAAAAGGATAAGTAATTATTTTTATTATTATTATAAAATTTTTAATATTAGCTCATTCATGAAATTATTTATTTTCACTTCTATTTATAGATACTGACAATCAACGTGTGATACTCCAAATAAGCGATGTAAATGATGAGCCTCCTTTCTTCATCAATAGACCACTTCCCATGCAAACTGTGGTTAAGCTAAATGCCCCACCTAACACTCATGTCTTCACACTGCAAGCTCGTGACCCAGATAAAGATCACGATATTCATTATTTTCTTGTACGAGATAGAAGTGAGTGCATCTCTCATTCTTTTGTATGAATTAATTCAATCTGTTGTTATATATATATATATATATATATATATATATATATATATATATATATATATATATATATATATATATATATATATATATATATATATATATATATATATATATATATATATATATAGCTGGTGGACGTTTTGAAGTTGATGAGAAGTCTGGTGTTGTTCGAACTCGGGGTTCAGAGATGTTTCAGTTAGATATGGAATATGTTCTTTATGTAAAAGCAGAAGATCATAATGGAAGGAATGAAGATAACTCTTTCCAGTCAACTTCTGAAGAGAGATTATCAATTGTTGGTGGCAAAAGACCTCCACAGTTTTATCTTCCGAAATATGAGAAAACTATCCCAGAAAATGCTCCTAAAGATCACGAGTAAGTAATTTTATCTTTTGATTTTTTAAATTTTGAATGTTTCCTACCTAATTGCTTTTGTTGCTCATACATATGCACATATGAGAGATTTCCTTCAACTTGTTTAATTTTTATATTACAAAACTATTTTATAGTCCCTTGGACAAATTGGTTGATTACATATCCAGTGATAGTTGTGTATCCGGTTAAACTAAAACATGCTTGAGTAATCTGGGTAGCACAAAAGTATAAAAATGCTTTTAATTTGGTGAAACTCATCCAGGAAAAATTGTATGCAATACATTTTTAGAACTTTCAAAGCCTGTGAGACCATCAATCTCTTTGTGTGCACAGAATGTCAGTGTATTTAATGATTCCTTTCTAGAAACTTTAAAAATTGCTATTGCATATAACCAACACACCAAACAACAACAATGTTCATAAGGGTGCATACTTATTAGATGTAATTACCAATAACTATATAAATAATAGCATTGGATACAAAATGATTATCTAAAAATTGAAAACTAGAAACAATTTAAATTGTTTTTGACTTTGGGTTGTGCCCGTGACTTTCTTTAATTCAGTTTTATTCTGTCGCTTGGAGAATGGTAGTTCAGATGTAGCCACAAAGATTAGCCTTTTTAAAAAACTATTATTTTTTTTAAACTTTGAAAACTTTTTAAATATATTATTTGAGGATCTAGCATAATTATTAGTAATATATATATATATATATATATATATATATATATATATATATATATATATATATATATATATATATATATATATATATATATATATATATATAATAAAATCTTCTGGTGCAAAGGCCAGAGGCCTACTAATTTCCATCAGAGTTAGAAATTACAAAATCAGTCCACTTCAAGGCCAAAATGTCCCGATGCACAGCGTTTGAAGGTGTGGAAGTCAAAGGAAGTATGTTCCAGACTTTCACCAGTAGAATACATGAAAGATTGAGCTTAGTAGTTAAATTTGGGGTTAGAGAGTTGGACAGAGAAAGAATGAGACTCTGTAGAAAGATGTGTCACACGAGCCTTTCTCAGTTGAGGAAGAATGCAACAAGAGGAGTGTCCGTTGTAATATCGATAGTATGGAGAAATTGATACAATAATTCAATAGGGTAAAAAGAGACTGCTGATACACATATCCCGATACACGGCGTTTGAAGGTATATATATATATATATATATATATATATATATATATATATATATATATATATATATATATATATATATATATATATATATATATATATATATATATATATATATATATATATATATATATATATATATATATATATATATATATATATATATATATATATATATATATATATATATATATATATATATATATATATATATATATATATATATATATATATATATATATATATATATATATATATATATATATATATATATATATATATATATATATATATATATATATATATATATATATATATATATATATATATATATATATATATATATATATATATATATATATATATATATATATATAATAATATGTAATGTTGATGTAAGTTTTCTGATTAAACATTTCCATGCAGAATTAGAAGAAACTTCAGGTGGTGAATAGCGACCTCGAACACTATACTCTAGTACTGACCACAGGGCTCTTTTATTAAGGTTTAGCGATTGTGGATCTCATTAGTGACGTTTTATGAAACTTAATGTACATGTTCGTCAAACCATGACTGGGCAATGTGAGCCTGATGAATTGGAGCCATATTATCTTGATAAATTAAACTACCTCCAAGAAACTATTTACTCTGTTGGATGAACCTGGTCACCCAAAATGCGAGCATAATCCCTGGCAGTTACATTATTACGCATGAAGAGAAATGGGCCTGTAGTATTGCCATGATGGCACCTGCTCCATGTATCATTTGAGGCATAAAATAGAAAAGGGCCTGCAGAATTCCATGATATCGCTCTCCTAGCCGTGGTGGCACCTCCTCCATGCATCATTTGTGGCATAAGGTAGTCCAGATCATATTCTTAGGATGGTGTTCTCAACATGTAGACACAGTTTGGAGTTGGGAACAGTGTGAAGGTTGATTTATTTGACAAAAGAACTGTATTCCTTTGTCCAGGAGTTCAGTGATTATGAGCTGCACCACTCTCTCCACTTTCTGACATTCATGTCATTTACAATGTGATATTAATTATTATAATGTGCATACTGAGTTACTGCTCGTTGTTCTTGACAGACTTTGCAAGACTGGTGGTATTCAGCTTACAAATATTGCATTCACTCTTCTCAAAACAAAATATAAACAAATTACAAAAAACATAAAATATAGCCCGCAGAATAATAACTGGATGCACCACAGCATAACCTACAGTCCTACATGATGATACAAAAATTCTTCCCATTTATATACGCTTAGAAATGATAGGAACCCAATTCTACTCCAAAACATTACAAGCCTGAACATCCCTGTCATACTACTCTCACAAACCCAAGAAGACATAGACTAAAACAACTGCAACCCTCCCAAACACTCAAACAGACCCATCTTAAAGAACATTCGTTCCCCCATTAACAATGATACTTACACCAAGCACATCTATATCGCCCCTCACGGAGTTCTTCCTTAGACAGCGCAAATAAAACAAAATTCTCAGCACATTTCCACCGGATATAGAAAAAGAAGCCGACACCCTTCCCATTCCTGTCTAAGCCACTCTAGCAATGCTCAGATGTGGACATCACACAGACCTTCAACAATACGAACCCAGATTCCACATAAACCAAACTACTACATCAACTTGCACTAAACGTGGTGCGGCACCATCTGCTGCTGACCTGTCCATCTAGTCAACAACCTAGAGTGGCCTGGGGCGTTGCAGCCCTGAGTGACCGGTGGAGGAGACCAGTCGCAGTGGCGGACTTTCCGAGTGTGGTGTAGCCCACCTACCCCCCTCCCTCCCCTCTAGGATGGTCAACTGGTGAATATATTTAATATATATATATATATATATATATATATATATATATATATATATATATATATATATATATATATATATATATATATATATATATATATATATATATATATATATATATATATATATATATATATATATATATATATATATATATATATATATATATATATATATATATATATATATATATATATATATATATATATGCCGGATGATGGCATCCCCAAACAAATCCTCCATAATCCTTCATAACAACAGACATCCAACACCCACCCACAAGTTCTCCTAAACAACACTCCCATACCCCTCAACAAAACTCCAAAGATTCTCGGCCAAACCTTTGACACCCACCTCACTTTCACCAAACACATCCAAAATACCACCTCAGCCGCAAACAGAAAACTCAACATCCTCAAAACAGTGGCCAACACAGACATAAACAACAACATACAAACCTCAATTGCCATCTACAAACAATTTATACGCCCCACCATCAACTATGCCTCCCCTGTCTGGCACCCAATGCTCTCCAATCAAAACTTAATGACACTCCAAATAACGCAAAATAGAGCCCTCCGCACAATCATCACCGGCTGCACACCCACAACCCCTCAACAACACCTACATAATGAAACCAAAATACTACCTTTAAATAACCACCTCGAAATGATAGGCACTCAATTTTACGCAAAAACCCGTCTACCCACACACCCATGCCACAATACTCTCCTCCAACCTACCAAACACAGACTAAAACAACCTCCATCATCCACTGGTACCTTCTACAAACAAATCCTAAATCACATCCCCCCACCTCCTCCCAATACCACAATAACCAAACATATTCACACTCAACTAACGCATTCCTACTTGATCAACAGACCACCAAACAACATCCTTGACACCCCCCCTCCCGAAATAAACCCCGACTTCAGCAACCTCCCAAGACACTCACAAATCTCATTAGCAAGATTGAGATGTGGGCACCACCCAAACTTACAACAATACAAACATAAATTCAAAATAAACCAGACAACATCTCCCACTTGTACCAGATGCGGAGAGGCCCCGGAGACCGAGTCACACTTTCTATTACACTGTCCTTCCAATTCTCGCCCCAGAATCTCCTGGGGCATCACTTACCTTGAAAGATCTCTGGACGAGGCCGACTGCGGCCAGGCGGCTTCATTAGCGAAGTGTGGCCAACCTCAGCGTGGGGTGGTCAGGGGGTAAAAAAAAAAATATATATATATATATATATATATATATATATATATATATATATATATATATATATATATATATATATATATATATATATATATATATATAATATATATATATATATATATATATATTAAAGCGAGAAAAAAATTTCAAATTTTAAGTTTATAGTTATGTGATCAAGTTAATATATATTCAAAAACATGTCTATATTAATTTAACTTGAATTGCCAAAGGTACTGTTATATAGAATAATGTAGGAAAATAAAGAACATATTTATATTTTAATAATTTGAAAATTTAGTCCTTATTAAGAATTTTATTTTTTACTGGATAATATAATATATATATATATATATATATATATATATATATATATATATATATATATATATATATATATATATATATATATATATATATATATATATATATATATATATATATATATATATATATATATATATATAGTTTACAATTTATTTACAAATTTCTTCTATTCTTATAGCATCATATCTGTAAAGGCACAGTCATTTGCTGATCGAGAAATCCGATATACCCTAAAAGCAAAAGGCCAAGGTGCTGGTACATTTAATATTGGACCCACTTCAGGGATTGTAAAATTAGCAAAGGAGCTTGATTTTGAGGATGTAACACAGCCACATATTTATCAGTTAGTTGTAACAGCTACTGAAGATTCAGGTGGTTTCTCAACCTCTGTTGATGTAAGTTTTGTGATTAAGTAATTTAGCTTCTGTATATTCTGATTGATTTATTTACTACTACTTGATTGTTATTATTATTATTATTATTTCAGCTTACTATCAAAGTAACAGATGTGAACGATAATCCCCCAAAATTTGATTTACCTGATTATCAGGCTCACAATATCGATGAAGATATTCCAATTGGGTCTTCAATTTTGAGGGTAATATATTATTTTTATTTGTTAATTATTATTTTGATTTATTTATTTAAAACATGTTAATGGTTTTGAAATTTTTAAAATAATTATTGGTCCTTGAAAATTTTTATGGATGTAAAATTTTTAACATTCACTATTGAGAGCTTTTGTATATAAATACATAATGAAGCAGATGCGGATTTTTGGAACAGACAAACTGTGAATGTGTATCTTAAAAATTTTGTAGTAATTTTGTATGTGTATACAGAACAAGATTAAAACCACAAAAAAATATGGATTAGTTATATAATTAGGAGCTTTTTGATTAAGGAACCATGAAAATGGGATTTTCTGATAAGCTTAGAGGACATACTCAGTCTGGAATGATAAAAGTACCCTCATTTCACATAACCCTATGAGAATGTTTTGGATGGTACTTTCCTCTGTTCACTGTTGCCTTGTACATTTTTTCGCTCTTCTTGTCAGAGGGTATCTTGAGCAATCTCTTGATCTTACGCCAATGTGTTTGTTGAGTATGTTAAAGTGGCAATCCCATTACTCCCCTTTCTTCATTCATACCCCTCAAACTTAGAAGATAATATTTAAGTTATCAGTTGCATAAGAGGAGACTCATTTTTCATAGCAAAATAGAACAAACAGGCATGACAAAATATTCAAAAAGATACTTTCATTACTTTCGTTTCGCCTCCAAACACTGAAAGAATGAATGATTCCAAGTTTCATGGGCTATTTTAAGGATTGAAGAGATTTTAGTCCTTAAAAATTAAAATTTTCACCTGAATTTATAGAAATATAAACAATTGTTTATATTTCTTTCTCTTAATGTGAGAAAGTAGGAAAGGGTTTTGATCATATTTATTGTTTACTGGTTAATGTTTTCTCTTTATAAGTGTATTGCAAGCTAATTTGACCCACTACTTTTTCCACCCTTTATATGTAACAGGTTTTGATCAAGCATTGGAGACTACTCATGATTTCATGTTTGACTTAGAGAATTGAATTTTTGTTATATTGTAATAGGGTGAAAAAGAACTCAATAGTACTGTCAATTGTCAGTGATGAATAGGAAATGATACCTTCATACAAAGGAGAAGAATTTACAAACAACTGATAGGAGTTGATAAACTAAAGAAAGAAAAAGAAATGTAAAAATTATTGAAAAAACTTAACAATGACAAATGTACTGTTTTTTTAGTAAGCTAGATATGAAATTACCCAGAATTCAGGTTTTGAGTGTTTTAAATGCTTTCATATCAAATATTTTTATATGATATTGTGAGCGTTCTATATAGCTGATGGTTTGTTAATTTAGTTCGGCTAAATTTTATTGTAATAATTTATTCCCACAGCTACTAGTATATTTGGCAGAGCGGAATTAAATACGATAATGGGGTACTGTTACACATGAGAACCATTAACGAATTTTGCCAACAAATTTTAAAGAATATATATATATATATATTATATATATATATATATATATATATATATATATATATATATATATATATATATATATATATATATATATATATATATATATATATATATATATATATATATATATAAAATATATAATATATACACCCTATTATCTACCTATGAGCATGACTTTTAAAACAATAAGAACATGAAAAATTAAAATGAAGTAACAAGTAGTAAAAAAAAAACAAGGGAATCTATTAAAACCAACACACCAAACTTTCGATCTCTCACCCGGAGATCTTTATTCAAGGCAATAGGAACTGTGAAAGAAAAAGAAGTTATTCTCAAGACGACTCAAAGACTGAAGAATTTTTTTACATTTCTTCGTTGGTTTGAAAATTGTATTTTTTTTATGGTATAACCTTGTTTTTTCTAAAATGTTCTTGTAAAATCTTTCATTTTTCAATAAATCATTCAAAGTATCATCAATTTTTATTTCTCCTGGATGTCTATTAAAATTAGTATTTTTTAATGATGGTCTCTTGAAACTTTTTATTGTCATTGTTATGGCATTGTTCTAGAGTCCTTCATCATTATAAATACTAATAATTTTAATAGACATCCAGGAGAAATAAACATTGATGATACTCTGAATAATTTTTTGAAAATTGGAAGATTTTACAAGAACATTTTAGAAAAAACATGGTTATACCATAAAAAATACAATTTTCGAACCAACGAAATTTTTCTGGCTTTGAGTCGTCTTGAGAATAACTTCTTTTTCTTTCACTGTCCCTATTGCCTTGAATAAAAATCTCCGGGTGAGAGATTGAAAGTTTGGTGCTGGTTTTAATAGATTTCCTTGTTTTTCACTATATGTTACTTCGTTTTAATTTTTTTGTTTTTATTGTTTTTAAAGTCTTGCTCATAGGCAGATAATAGGGTTTATTGATGAAGTAAATATTATTATGGTGTTAACAGTACATTAGCCATTTATTTTTCGTATATATATATATATATATATATATATATATATATATATATATATATATATATATATATATATATATATATATATAATATATATATATATATATATATATATATATATATATATATATATATATATATATATATATATATATATATATATATATATATATATATATATATATATATATATATATATTGCGGATATGATAATTTTGATATTTATAAATGTGATGCTGAGGTTTTCTTTATGCATCTCTTGGGATTTACATCTTCTGTACAGTCTAAATGCAAAAATGGATTTGTAAAATTTTGCAATTTTGGATATCCTTGGCAATATATATATATATATATATATATATATATATATATATATATATATATATATATATATATATATATATATATATATATATATATATATATATATATATATATATATATGCACACACACGGTATTAAAGGACCCCACCGACAAACTTGTAGGACCTGTAGGTCATGCAGAGATTAAAAATTTTTGTTAAGGTACATATACCATCCAGCCCTTCGTCTCGGAGTTCGCCCGTACTGTTAGGAAGAAATGGAATAGAAACAGTTGTGAACAATACGTTTTATTGAAAGTCAGATTTACATTACAATGTTTGTTCAAACAGTTTGCCTTGCACCTCATTACATTCCTGATACCGTCGCAGCAACGAACGTCCAACTCGGTCGAGCATGACAAGATTCTGGGTGATGGGGTGAAACGCATCATTGATACAGGCAATCAGCTGAGCTCTACAGGTAACTGGAGTTACATACAAGATATCTTATACCCCCAAAGATAAAAGTCGATGGTTAGCTGCGTCCGCGCATCAATACATAAGTATACTGGGGCGCCATCATATGGAAACCAAAGTTGTCGGCTCACCTCACAAGATACGTTGTCCTACAGGTCTTGAAGTACGGTCTGAAGGAACTAGGTACGCACCTCCTTTTAACTTTGCTGGCAGGACACAGGTCTCTGCATATATCAGCCAACAATTCCAACCCATATATTCACGGAAAACAATTGTTGGTGATGTTGTGAACTAAGACTAAGAGATTAATAAACTGTCCTCTCCTCTCAAACTCACTTGACCCTCTGTCTGTACGATGTAACGTTGGTACACTATCTCTTTTCTATAGGGATTGCAACGGCAGCTGCTCGAGGGAACTGACCTCTCGCATTCCACCACCATTGCATCAATGTCGTAGCACAAGGGGAACCATGCTTTCGCATGAAGTTGGTGAAAATATGGTAAACCCCAGGCTTGTCTGTATTGGTGCCTCCTTTTCAGCCACTTCTGTTATGTGGAACTCTCTGCCATCATCTGTTTTTCCTCCTGCATTTAATCTTTCTCTCTTTAAGGCCTCCGTCTGCGCCCATCTAAGAGATTTGCGTTAGTCGGGATTGAGTGGGTTTTCTTTTATTTTTTTATTTCTGCCTCCTCCTTGAAAAGGCTTGGACCGTAAGCAATAGTAATCAGTAAAAAAAAAAAAAATCCCAGATGTTTCTATTCATGCTGTTAAAATAACCGTCACAAGTAAAGAAGACTTCATCTGTGAATAACATGTGCTTTAACAGTGCGCGTCTCTCAATAGTTTACTCCATAGGCATGTGCAATAGGATAACATCTGGGACTTTTTTTTTTTTTTTTACTGATTACTATTGCTTACGGTCCAAGCCCTTTTCAAGGAGGAGGCAGAAATAAAAAAATAAAAGAAAACCCACTCAATCCCGACTAACGCAAATCTCTTAGATGGGCGCAGACGGAGGCCTTAAAGAGAGAAAGATTAAATGCAGGAGGAAAAACAGATGATGGCAGAGAGTTCCACATAACAGAAGTGGCTGAAAAGGAGGCACCAATACAGACAAGCCTGGGGTTTACCATATTTTCACCAACTTCATGCGAAAGCATGGTTCCCCTTGTGCTACGACATTGATGCAATGGTGGTGGAATGCGAGAGGTCAGTTCCCTCGAGCAGCTGCCGTTGCAATCCCTATAGAAAAGAGATAGTGTACCAACGTTACATCGTACAGACAGAGGGTCAAGTGAGTTTGAAAGGAGAGGACAGTTTATTAATCTCTTAGTCTTAGTTCACAACATCACCAACAATTGTTTTCCGTGAATATATGGGTTGGAATTGTTGGCTGATATATGCAGAGACCTGTGTCCTGCCAGCAAAGTTAAAAGGAGGTGCGTACCTAGTTCCTTCAGACCGTACTTCAAGACCTGTAGGACAACGTATCTCGTGAGGTGAGCCGACAACTTTGGTTTCCATATGATGGCGCCCCAGTATACTTATGTATTGATGCGCGGACGCAGCTAACCATCGACTTTTATCTTTGGGGGTATAAGATATCTTGTATGTAACTCCAGTTACCTGTAGAGCTCAGCTGATTGCCTGTATCAATGATGCGTTTCACCCCATCACCCAGAATCTTGTCATGCTCGACCGAGTTGGACGTTCGTTGCTGCGACGGTATCAGGAATGTAATGAGGTGCAAGGCAAACTGTTTGAACAAACATTGTAATGTAAATCTGACTTTCAATAAAACGTATTGTTCACAACTGTTTCTATTCCATTTCTTCCTAACAGTACGGGCGAACTCCGAGACGAAGGGCTGGATGGTATATGTACCTTAACAAAAATTTTTAATCTCTGCATGACCTACAGGTCCTACAAGTTTGTCGGTGGGGTCCTTTAATACCGTGTGTGTGCATATATATATATATATATATATATATATATATATATATATATATATATATATATATATATATATATATATATATATATATATATATATATATATATATATATATATATATTGCCAAGGATATCCAAAATTGCAAAATTTTTACAAATCCATTTTTGCATTTAGACTGTACAGAAGATGTAAATCCCAAGAGATGCATAAAGAAAACCTCAGCATCACATTTATAAATATCAAAATTATCATATCCGCAATATATATATATATATATATATATATATATATATATATATATATATATATATATATATATATATATATATATATATATATATATATATATATATATATATATATATATATATATATATATATATATATATATATATATATATATATATATATATATATATATATATATATATATATATATATATATATATATATATATATATAACGAAAAATAAATGGCTAATGTACTGTTAACACCATAATAATATTTACTTCATCAATAAACCCTATTATCTGCCTATGAGCAAAGACTTTTAAAAACAATAAAAACAAAAAAATTAAAACGAAGTAACATATAGTGAAAAACAAGGAAATCTATTAAAACCAAGCACCAAACTTTCGATCTCTCACCCGGAGATTTTTATTCAAGGCAATAGGAACAGTGAAAGAAAAAAGTTATTCTCAAGACGACTCAAAGCCAGAAAAATTTCGTTGGTTCGAAAATTGTATTTTTTATGGTATAACCATGTTTTTTCTAAAATGTTCTTGTAAAATCTTTCCAATTTTTCAAAAAATTATTCAGAGTATCATCAATGTTTATTTCTCCTGGATGTCTATTAAAATTATTAGTATTTTATAATGATGAAGGACTCTAGAACAATGCCATAACAATGACAATAAAAAGTTTCAAGAGACCATCATTAAAAAATACTAATTTTAATAGACATCCAGGAGAAATAAAAATTGATGATACTTTGAATGATTTATTGAAAAATGAAAGATTTTACAAGAACATTTTAGAAAAAACAAGGTTATACCATAAAAAAAATACAATTTTCAAACCAACGAAGAAATGTAAAAAAATTCTTCAGTCTTTGAGTCGTCTTGAGAATAACTTCTTTTTCTTTCACATCCTATTGCCTTGAATAAAGATCTCCGGGTGAGAGATCGAAAGTTTGGTGAGTTGGTTTCAATAGATTCCCTTGTTTTTTTTTTACTACTTGTTACTTCATTTTAATTTTTTATGTTCTTATTGTTTTAAAAGTCATGCTCATAGGTAGATAATAGGGTGTATATATTATATATATATATATATATATATATATATATATATATATATATATATATATATATATATATATATATATATATATATATATATATATATATATATATATATATATATATATATATATATATATAATTCTTTAAAATTTGTTGGCAAAATTCGTTAATGGTTCTCATGTGTAACAGTACCCCATTATCGTATTTAATTCCGCTCTGCCAAATATACTAGTAGCTGTGGGAATAAATTATTACAATAAAATTTAGCCGAACTAAATTAACAAACCATCAGCTATATAGAACGCTCACAATATCATATAAAAATATTTGATATGAAAGCATTTAAAACACTCAAAACCTGAATTCTGGGTAATTTCATATCTAGCTTACTAAAAAAAAACAGTACATTTGTCATTGTTAAGTTTTTTCAATAATTTTTACATTTCTTTTTCTTTCTTTAGTTTATCAACTCCTATCAGTTGTTTGTAAATTCTTCTCCTTTGTATGAAGGTATCATTTCCTATTCATCACTGACAATTGACAGTACTATAGAGTTCTTTTTCACCCTATTACAATATAACAAAAATTCAATTCTCTAAGTCAAACATGAAATCATGAGTAGTCTCCAATGCTTGATCAAAACCTGTTACATATAAAGGGTGGAAAAAGTAGTAGGTCAAATTAGCTTGCAATACACTTATAAAGAGAAAACATTAACCACTAAACAATAAATATGATCAAAACCCTTTCCTACTTTCTCACATTAAGAGAAAGAAATATAAACTTGTTTATATTTCTATAAATTCAGGTGAAAATTTTAATTTTTAAGGACTAAAATCTCTTCAATCCTTAAAATAGCCCATGAAACTTGGAATCATTCATTCTTTCAGTGTTTGGAGGCGAAACGAAAGTAATGAAAGTATCTTTTTGAATATTTTGTCATGCCTGTTTGTTCTATTTTGCTATGAAAAATGAGTCTCCTCTTATGCAACTGATAACTTAAATATTATCTTCTAAGTTTGAGGGGTATGAATGAAGAAAGGGGAGTAATGGGATTGCCACTTTAACATACTCAACAAACACATTGGCGTAAGATCAAGAGATTGCTCAAGATACCCTCTGACAAGAAGAGCGAAAAAATGTGCAAGGCAACAGTGAACAGAGGAAAGTACCATCCAAAACATTCTCATAGGGTTATGTGAAATGAGGGTACTTTTATCATTCCAGACTGAGTATGTCCTCTAAGCTTATCAGAAAATCCCATTTTCATGGCTCCTTAATCAAAAAGCTCCTAATTATATAACTAATCCATATTTTTGTGTGGTTTTAATCTTGTTCTGTATACACATACAAAATTACTACAAAATTTTTAAGATACACATTCACAGTTTGTCTGTTCCAAAAATCCGCATCTGCTTCATTATGTATTTATATACAAAAGCTCTCAATAGTGAATGTTAAAAATTTTACATCCATAAAAATTTTCAAGGACCAATAATTATTTTAAAAATTTCAAAACCATTAACATGTTTTAAATAAATAAATGAAAATAATAATTAACAAATAAAAATAATATATTACCCTCAAAATTGAAGACCCAATTGGAATATCTTCATCGATATTGTGAGCCTGATAATCAGGTAAATCAAATTTTGGGGGATTATCGTTCACATCTGTTACTTTGATAGTAAGCTGAAATAATAATAATAATAATAACAATCAAGTAGTAGTAAATAAATCAATCAGAATATACAGAAGCTAAATTACTTAATCACAAAACTTACATCAACAGAGGTTGAGAAACCACCTGAATCTTCAGTAGCTGTTACAACTAACTGATAAATATGTGGCTGTGTTACATCCTCAAAATCAAGCTCCTTTGCTAATTTTACAATCCCTGAAGTGGGTCCAATATTAAATGTACCAGCACCTTGGCCTTTGGCTTTTAGGGTATATCGGATTTCTCGATCAGCAAATGACTGTGCCTTTACAGATATGATGCTATAAGAATAGAAGAAATTTGTAAATAAATTGTAAACTATATATATATATATATATATATATATATATATATATATATATATATATATATATATATATATATATATATATATATATATATATATATATTATATATATATATATATATATATATATATTAGGGTTGGGAGTATATCCAGTAAAAATAAAATTCTTAAATAAGGACTAAAATTTTCAAATTATTAAAATATAAAATATGTTCTTTATTTTCCTACATTATTCTATATAACAGTACCTTTGGCAATTCAAGTTAAATTAATATAGACATGTTTTTGAATATATATTAACTTGATCACATAACTATAAACTTAAAATTTGAAATTTTTTTCTCGCTTTAATATATATATATATATATATATATATATATATATATATATATATATATATATATATATATATATATATATATATATATATATATATATATATATATATATATATATATATATATATTTTTTTTTTTTTTACCCCCTGACCACCCCACGCTGAGGTTGCCACACTTCGCTAATGAAAGCCGCCCGCCGCAGTCGGCCTCGTCCAGAGATCTTTCAAGGTAGTGATGCCCCAGGAGATTCTGGGGCGAGAGTTGGAAGGACAGTGTAATAGAAAGTGTGACTCGGTCTCTGGGGCCTCCGCATCTGGTACAAGAGGGAGATGTTGTCTGGTTTATTTTGAATTTATGTTTGTATTGTTGTAAGTTTGGGTGGTGCCCACATCTCAATCTTGCTAATGAGATTTGTGAGTGTCTTGGGAGGTTGCTGAAGTCGGGGTTTAATTTCAGGAGGGGGGGTGTCAAGGATGTTGCTTGGTGGTCTGTTGATCAAGTAGGAATGCGTTAGTTGAGTGTGGATATGTTTGGTTATTGTGGTATTGGGGGGAGGTGGGGAGATGATTTAGGATTTGTTTGTAGAAGGTATCAGTGGATGATGGAGGTTGTTTTAGTCTGTGTTTGGTAGGTTGGAGGAGAGTATTGTGGCATGGGTGTGTGGGTAGACGGGTTTTTGCGTAAAATTGAGTGCCTATCATTTTGAGGTAGTTATTTAAAAGTAGTATTTTGGTTTCATTATGTAGGTGTTGTTGAGGGGTTGTGGGTGTGCAGCCGGTGATTGTGCGGAGGGCTCTATTTTGCGTTATTTGGAGTGTCATTAAGTTTTGATTGGAGAGCATTGGGTACCAGACAGGGGAGGCATAGTTGATGGTGGGACGTGTAAATTGTTTGTAGATGGCAATTGAGGTTTGTATGTTGTTGTTTATGGCTGTGTTGGCCACTGTTTTGAGGATGTTGAGTTTTCTGTTTGCGGCTGAGGTGGTATTTTGGATGTGTTTGGTGAAAGTGAGGTGGGTGTCAAAGGTTTGGCCGAGAATCTTTGGAGTATTGTTGAGGGGTATGGGAGTGTTGTTTAGGAGAACTTGTGGGTGGGTGTTGGATAGGTGTTTGTCTGTTGTTATGAAGGTTATGGAGGATTTGTTTGGGGATGCCATCATCCGGCATATATATATATATATATATATATATATATATATATATATATATATATATATATATATATATATATATATATATATATATATATATATATATATATATATATATATATATATATATATATATATATATATATATATATATATATATATATATATATATATATATATATATATATATATATATATATATATATATATATATTTAAATATATTTCACCAGTTGACCATCCTAGAGGGGAGGGAGGGGGGTAGGTGGGCTACACCACACTCGGAAAGTCCGCCACTGCGACTGGTTTCCTCCACCGGTCACTCAGGGCTGCAACGCCCCAGGCCACTCTGGGTTGTTGACTAGATGGACAGGTCAGCAGCAGATGGTGCCGCACCAAGTTTAGTGCAAGTTGATGTAGTAGTTTGGTTTATGTGGAATCTGGGTTCGTATTGTTGAAGGTCTGTGTGATGTCCACATCTGAGCATTGCTAGAGTGGCTTAGACAGGAATGGGAAGGGTGTCGGCTTCTTTTTCTATATCCGGTGGAAATGTGTTGAGAATATTGTTATATTTGCGCTGTCTAAGAAAGAACTTCGTGAGGGGCGATATAGATGTGCTTGGTGTAAGTATCATTGTTAATGGGGGAACGAATGTTCATTAAGATGGGTCTGTTTGAGTGTTTGGGAGGGTTGCAGTTGTTTTAGTCTATGTCTTCTTGGGTTTGTGAGAGTAGTATGACAGGGATGTTCAGGCTGTAATGTTTTGGAGTAGAATTGGGTTCCTATCATTTCTAAGCGTATATAAATGGGAAGAATTTTTGTATCATCATGTAGGACTGTAGGTTATGCTGTGGTGCATCCAGTTATTATTCTGCGGGCTATATTTTATGTTTTTTGTAATTTGTTTATATTTTGTTTTGAGAAGAGTGAATGCAATATTTGTAAGCTGAATACCACCAGTCTTGCAAAGTCTGTCAAGAACAACGAGCAGTAACTCAGTATGCACATTATAATAATTAATATCACATTGTAAATGACATGAATGTCAGAAAGTGGAGAGAGTGGTGCAGCTCATAATCACTGAACTCCTGGACAAAGGAATACAGTTCTTTTGTCAAATAAATCAACCTTCACACTGTTCCCAACTCCAAACTGTGTCTACATGTTGAGAACACCATCCTAAGAATATGATCTGGACTACCTTATGCCACAAATGATGCATGGAGGAGGTGCCACCACGGCTAGGAGAGCGATATCATGGAATTCTGCAGGCCCTTTTCTATTTTATGCCTCAAATGATACATGGAGCAGGTGCCATCATGGCTATACTACAGGCCCATTTCTCTTCATGCGTAATAAAGTAACTGCCAGGGATTATGCTCGCATTTTGGGTGACCAGGTTCATCCAACAGAGTAAATAGTTTCTTGGAGGTAGTTTAATTTATCAAGGTAATATGGCTCCAATTCATCAGGCTCACATTGCCCAGTCATGGTTTGACGAACATGTACATTAAGTTTCATAAAACGTCACTAATGAGATCCACAATCGCTAAACCTTAATAAAAGAGCCCTGTGGTCAGTACTAGAGTATAGTGTTCGAGGTCGCTATTCACCACCTGAAGTTTCTTCTTCTAATTCTGCATGGAAATGTTTAATCAGAAAACTTACATCAACATTACATATTATATATATATATATATATATATATATATATATATATATATATATATATATATATATATATATATATATATATATATATATATATATATATATATATATATATATATATATATATATATATATATATATATATATATATTTATATATATATATATATATATATATATATATATATATATATATATATATATATATATATATATATATATATATATATATATATATATATATATATATATATATATATATATATATATATATATATATATATATATATATATATATATATATATATATATATATATATATATATATATATATATATATATATATATATATATATATATATATATATATATATATATATATATATATACCTTCAAACCCCGTGTATCGGGATATGTGTATCAGCAGTCTCTTTTTACCCTATTGAATTATTGTATCAATTTCTCCATACTATCGATATTACAACGGACACTCCTCTTGTTGCATTCTTCCTCAACTGAGAAAGGCTCGTGTGACACATCTTTCTACAGAGTCTCATTCTTTCTCTGTCCAACTCTCTAACCCCAAATTTAACTACTAAGCTCAATCTTTCATGTATTCTACTGGTGAAAGTCTGGAACATACTTCCTTTGACTTCCACACCTTCAAACGCTGTGCATCGGGACATTTTGGCCTTGAAGTGGACTGATTTTGTAATTTCTAACTCTGATGGAAATTAGTAGGCCTCTGGCCTTTGCACCAGAAGATATATATATATATATATATATATATATATATATATATATATATATATATATATATATATATATATATATATATATATATATATATATATATATATATATATATATATATATTACTAATAATTATGCTAGATCCTCAAATAATATATTTAAAAAGTTTTCAAAGTTTAAAAAAAATAATAGTTTTTTAAAAAGGCTAATCTTTGTGGCTACATCTGAACTACCATTCTCCAAGCGACAGAATAAAACTGAATTAAAGAAAGTCACGGGCACAACCCAAAGTCAAAAACAATTTAAATTGTTTCTAGTTTTCAATTTTTAGATAATCATTTTGTATCCAATGCTATTATTTATATAGTTATTGGTAATTACATCTAATAAGTATGCACTTTCATGAACATTGTTGTTGTTTGGTGTGTTGGTTATATGCAATAGCAATTTTTAAAGTTTCTAGAAAGGAATCATTAAATACACTTACATTCTGTGCAAACAAAGAGATTGATGGTCTCACAGGCTTTGAAAGTTCTAAAAATGTATTGCATACAATTTTTCCTGGATGAGTTTCACCAAATTAAAAGCATTTTTATACTTTTGTGCTACCCAGATTACTCAAGCATGTTTTAGTTTAACCGGATATACAACTATCACTGGATATGTAATCAACCAATTTGTCCAAGGGACTATAAAATAGTTTTGTAATATAAAAATTAAACAAGTTGAAGGAAATCTCTCATATGTGCATATGTATGAGCAACAAAAGCAATTAGGTAGGAAACATTCAAAATTTAAAAAATCAAAAGATGAAATTACTTACTCGTGATCTTTAGGAGCATTTTCTGGGATAGTTTTCTCATATTTCGGAAGATAAAACTGTGGAGGTCTTTTGCCACCAACAATTGATAATCTCTCTTCAGAAGTTGACTGGAAAGAGTTATCTTCATTCCTTCCATTATGATCTTCTGCTTTTACATAAAGAACATATTCCATATCTAACTGAAACATCTCTGAACCCCGAGTTCGAACAACACCAGACTTCTCATCAACTTCAAAACGTCCACCAGCTATATATATATATATATATATATATATATATATATATATATATATATATATATATATATATATATATATATATATATATATATATATATATATATATATATATATATATATATATATATAACAACAGATTGAATTAATTCATACAAAAGAATGAGAGATGCACTCACTTCTATCTCGTACAAGAAAATAATGAATATCGTGATCTTTATCTGGGTCACGAGCTTGCAGTGTGAAGACATGAGTGTTAGGTGGGGCATTTAACTTAACCACAGTTTGCATGGGAAGTGGTCTATTGATGAAGAAAGGAGGCTCATCATTTACATCGCTTATTTGGAGTATCACACGTTGATTGTCAGTATCTATAAATAGAAGTGAAAATAAATAATTTCATGAATGAGCTAATATTAAAAATTTTATAATAATAATAAAAATAATTACTTATCCTTTTAGTTTCAAACACTCTAGAAGCAAGGTCCGTAATTTCTAAATAAAGTGTACATTGCAATAATGATGTTATTTTTGGAAAATTAAACATTTCTCACAAGACTGTATGGTTATGTTGATGGTTGATAAGCTCTTAAAACTATTGATATTGATAAGTTCTTAAAATTATCACTACCTTCAAGAAAAAACAGATGATAGAAGGTTGGGTAATTAATCCCTTGCTAAAAACGAAGGTAATTTTGAAATTTTCTTCCTGTGATTCAACTACTTTAAGAAACGCAGCTACTCTCTCTCTCTCACTAGGATATGACAAGAATGGACTTGTAACTTTTAATACAGCGCACTTAACTATAATTTAACAGGTACTTGTTTTGGTCATACATAATAATTTGATAAAGAGAATGGGATACTTGTAATCTGTGATAGTGTATGTATTTTATTTTAACAGATACAAGTCAAGGTCATACAAAACAATTATGAGAATTAAGTGAATGAACACTAAGTGTTCTACTCGTAGAATGTCATGTAAAGATTTGCTGGTACCTGATCAATTCCTTTTGACAGAAAGAATTCCTTTGCTAATTGGCACAAAAGGCAATGTTATTACATATTGTTGGTCAGTAGGTATGAGAAGTCCTTCACACATTAGACTTTGAAGAAAACTCATCATATAATAATAACCAATCATAAACCACTTTTAGCAATTTTTGAACATAAAAAAGGTTTAGCAAAATTGGTAGCTTTGTGCTTGCAGCATTAGTCTGTAATACTAAGTGCTTATTCATTTGAGTAGGTGTAGACCTACCACAATAATATCAAATATGGATACCCTCTCAAGATTTCCAATTCATAATAGATGCAAAAAGGAAAAACAGTCAGTAATAATTATCACTTCTTAAGAAATTCCATTACATCCAAAGCTTATATGAAGAAAGACTCAGAAAGATCCAATATTTGTCAAAAGTCAATCAGAATAATTTAAAATTTAAATAACTACAACAAAATCCATATGCAAACATTTATAGTAAGTTGAATTTAAACCAAGGTTGTGTTTTATGAAATGAAAGAATAATATTCCTAGATAATTAGAGCAACAACTGAGATGGGCTTATGAAGATCATCTTAGCATTGTGAGGAAAAAGGAGTGATTCATTTGAATGCATAATCTAGATGTTGATATAAAAAAAAAATGTATGTACATGTGGTGGTTGTTAAGAGCAAAGAAGCCTACTACCAATCCTTGGTAATGTCCAAATTATCCTTGGCAACGTATCTACATATACTATGCTGGACTATTTATGTGTATATATCATCTATTCTATAAATGCAACTACAACTAAAAATGTTTTAATTATAGTACCTGCTACTCATGGTATTCTGCAAATCAGTGTTTCAGACAATGACAATGCCATAATTTTCATATATATATATATATATATATATATATATAATATATATATATATATATATATATATATATATATATATATATATATATATATATATATAATATGGTGAGCAAGGTCAGAGACCCACCAATTCCATCAGAGTTGGAAAATTCCTATTCAGATCATTAGAGCCGACATGTCCAGACACATGGTGCTTGAAGTAGCAAGTGAAAGAATTGGAAAAATTGAAAAGTTGTGTTCCACTTTACCAGTAGCATATGTAAGGTTGAGCATATTTTAAGTCTGGGGTCAGAGAGTTGACAGAGACTGTGTAGAAGCGTGTTGCTCAAGCTCTCCTCAAACAAAGTATGCAATGAGACAGTTCAGAGTTCAATGTCCATTGTAATAGAGATCGTATAGAAAAAGTAGAAAGTGACGCAACAATTCACAGGCAGAAAGATATTGGAAGAGTTATAAGGAAGAATTGATGAGACAAAATGTATAAAGGGCTGTCTAAATGGAACAACCAGATGGCAAAGCATACTCTTACGGGTGAAACACCCCTATAAGACAAGAAACTGGGTTGGTGTGAGAATTACAAAGGCGACCCAAACACCACCTCTTAAGCTTATTTAAAATATGTGATCTTTCACGAATATTGCATGAAAAAGATACACCAAGAATATTAAAAAAATGAAAGTTTGAGTGTGTGTTTCAAAGATGTCATAGTTGTGTGGAAGATTGTGTCGAATAGAAAGTTGGAGGAATTGAGTTTTTGAGGCATTGAAAACTACCATGTTTTATCTGCTATAATCTGAAATACGAGGAAGATCAGAGGATAGTTGCTCCAAGGCCATCCTTCTTGAAATAATCAACTGCTGCTGGGAGGGACGTTTTTCAAACTGGAAGGAGTAATGAAAGGGTGAGAGTCATCGGGATAGGTGTGTATAGGAGTCGAAGTAGTAGAGAGAAGATCATTGGATGAAAATTAGAAAAAAAGTTGGGGATAAGAAATGTATCCTTGAGGAACACCTACTATTTAATTAGTTGTTGCTATAGGACAACCAGAATGAAAATCAGATAGAAAGTACCAGAGAGAAGAACAAATATCGAAATAGGGAAGTTTAAAATCAAAGCAGTGCAAGAAGGTGATATGCCCAGCGACAGAAAAAAAAAATTTCACTGAAATGCCGAGCTGAGTACCAAGAGTCAGAAAAAAGAAGAAGTCACCAGTAGTGCGTTTCTTAAAAAAACAGGCAATCAGATAGATTAGAAAATTGATTTGTTTCAAAATTTTCTGTTAAAGATAGTTCGATAATTTTAGAAAGAACGTAGAGAAATGAAACAATAGTTGGAGATTGCAAAGAAAACTCTTCTTCGGCATAGGCTGAATAAGCACTAAGCACATGTTTCCAGCAAGATGGGAAGTAATAGAAAGACAGAAAAAATAGTTACCAGGAAGGATCGAGATGCGAGACAAAGTTATATGATACATATATATATATATAATATATATATATATATATATATTATATATTATATATTTATTATATATTTATATTTTTATATTATAGCCAAAAGTATGTTCTAATGAAAACAGGTAAAACATAAAACAGGAAACAAATAGTTTAAACCAGAAATAAAAAGGTTAAAATGAGCAAGCTTTTTAACTGAACCGGGGATCCTTATCAAGAATCGTAAAGCAACAAAAAAAAAGGATAATTTAGCAACCTATTACATTTTGGTTGGTTTGATTATTTTTTGAGTCTGCCTAACCTTCCAAATTTAATTTTATTACAATAAAGTATATCAGATTAGTTCTTTTGCATAAAAGTAAAACTTACAAATTTAAACTTTAAAGCTATCAAAATAATAATAATAATAATATAATAATAATTAATAATAATAATAATTTAACAATAATAATATCTACTTACAGCTCACACCTATGATAAAAACCATCACCAATGATGATGAAGATGGCAACATCCATAGTACCAGTGAAGATTAATGAGAGATGAAATTGCAAATGTTAGATTGGATGGATAAGTACACATTTCACAAGTTGGTTATTTTCACAGAGGAGTAACCAGAACAAGACAAACATGGAAAAACAGAAAGGGAGAAAATTTTTTTAGTGTTTGTGCTTGGATATATATATATATATATATATATATATATATAATTATTATATATATATATATATTATATAATTGAGGAAATATTGGTATAGTAAGTATCATAATATTTTAAAAATTGGTTGGCAATAAAGATACTGAACATATTTTTAACCATAAATTTATTAATATATAAAGAATATATATATATATATATATATATATTTATTAGTAGTATTATACTTATAAATAATAAAATATATTTTTAAATATATATATATATATATATATATATATATATATATATATATATATATTATATATATATATATATATATTATATTATTATAATAAATAATTGGTCTTATCTATAAGAATCAGAATTTCATAATTTAAAAAATACATTCCAAAGATTTTTTAAATATATATATATATATATATATATATATATATATATATATATATATATATATTATATATATATATATATATATATATATAAATATATATATTCCCCTAGAAGAGTTTTCACCCTATCAGTGGATTTAGCATATTTCGCCATCTGCTCTTAAAAGTTCTCTTCCTAGAGTGCTCTAAAAGATCATGTTTTTCGCTCATTAGTTTCAGTGAAAGTCCATGAATTTTATTTATACTCCAGGAAGGGTTTTCACCTTTTCAGTGAGACTAGCCCTTCTCTGTTAACCTTAACACTTTATCAAAAGCTCTCCAGAAATATGCTTCTCAGAGGTTGTTTCACATGCTGTCCTGGAGTTGTTATAAGCAGTTAAGCAATACCTATTGGGCTGGGTTGCCAGTTCTATTGCCCATATAATGGACGACTGGGGTCCCAGCCTGGAACCACAGCTAAAAACAGGGAAAACCGGGTTTGCCTGCTGGGGTTAAAATGGCAAATTATACTTATTAATGGTGGATTTAAATCATTCAAAATATAAGTTTAAATTATTTTTCTTGTTTTCAATATTTTTTTTTTCTGTTTTCTTTTGACACTTCTCTTCTGCTAGTGAATGTTCATCCTTGTGTTTTGATTTTAGATGACCCCATTAGATTTGTTGAAAAATTTTTACTTGGGGCACACGGAGGTCATCTTCTAATTTCCTGACTGGAAATTTACATTTACTATTTCAAGCCTATCCTGAATTGTAAAGTACTCTATACTGCTGAACTGATCTTTTAGTCATAGTGACAAAGTATAAACAAAATAATAATTTTGAAATAATGTAGCTAAATGATACAAATTTGATATACAGCAAAAAAATAATAATACATATATATACAGGTTATATTGATAATTTTATATCTTATATTTTTTCAATCTTTACTTAGGATCTTACCTATGTAACCTGTTTAACCACTATCGTGAATCAGGAAAAAAAATATTTTTTTCACACACACACATATATATATATATATATATATATATATATATATATATATATATATTATATATATATATATATATATTATATATAATTTATAATTTTTTTAATTTTTTTAGAGAAAATGCATATAATCATTAATTTAAGTGAATGTTGGCTATTCTACTCCATCTTTATAATTAAATAAACCTCAATTAAATTTATATCTAATTTTCTTGATCTAAAATTTCAGTGCTTTTGACCTCTTTACAAATTTTAGGCAACCCCACCCCAGGCAAAATTCCAGGCCAGTCGGTCCCTACCCATATGGACTGACTGGGGATGGAATTTTGCCAGGGCCGCTGCCGAGTATATTTTTCTCGTTTCAGATTGCATGGAGTATTCGCTGAAGAATAGTCTTACCTGCTTGTTGCTTGGCTGTTATGTGTTTATTCTGGCTATGCGTGGGATCCCCAAAATTAATATGCCATGTGCCATGTCCATGGATTGGAGAGCATGAAGGGAGATTGATGTTAACATGTTTATGTGTTTAGATGAATTTAATGTTATTCTTCTATGTTAAATTTATTTATTTTATTATTTATTGAATTCGCTTGTGCTAACGTAAAATCTTATGAGCTATTGTTCCCATTTCAGGCAATATTTAAAACAGGTTGTTTTTCATATACAAGTTGAATTTCTCAAGATGGCATATTACCCTTCCAAGGGTAGGTTGTATATTCTTTATGATTTTTTTATTTAATCCATTATATGTTAAGATCATTTTTATTAAGGTGTGGCACTGGGGTAATTGTTTGTAATTCTCACAGGTGCCAGTCTAGGGTCTTATTGCCTATTGTTAATCTGAAATCTTGAGATCGAGTAAACATTCAGGTCTTGTTCTGAGTGAGCAGTACTGATTATAGTATTCTACATATGGTCTTGATAATAATTGTAATCCATATATTCTATAAGAATTGACTCCGTACGTGAGTGTAGAAAACTAATCTAGTAGTCATTCCCAGCTGTAATCTCAATCATCATTCACAATTCCGGCTGGACTGTCATAATCTTAGTCCGCAATTGTGGGTGTATACTCAATACTGGAGAAGTTCCTGGTCTCGCCAGGTTATTCTATAAGAATACTCAATCTAGATAAAGATAAGTTAAATCGCGTCTCTTAACAATATCGACTTTACTAGGATAATATTAATTGATTATAATTTTTCTCATTCTATATTCTTCCATTGGGAGTGTAGTAATTATTGTATGAATTTATTATATTATATGCATATTCTATATTGTGTTTAAATTACTATTTTTGGTATTGATTTTTTTTTATTGAATTATATATTTTTATACATTTTTGCTCAGTGTTTCATTACGTAGTATAGTCTCCTAAAGTACACGATTTGGAAGATCCGGCCATATCGAACCTGAGTGGTTCTTAGTTCTGTTGAGCAATCGAGGTGAGCGGGCGCTCACTAGCCTCCTTAGTCGTCCCTCTTTCTTTCTGACCATCTAAGGTCGATCGGTTTTTTTCTGTTCGGCTAGGGGCAGGTGTCGTCCTATCCACTTGCCTTAACATAAGTGGCGACCCTTGCCAGGATCTTCTGATTGTGTTGGAGACTGTCATCACTAATATATATATAAATATCTGAGCATTAATTGTTTAACCCTAATCATATATTATATATCTTAATTGCGTAATTATGTCTGAGAAGGAGAATAAACCTGAGGACGTGGCCTTGACTAGTCTATTCAATCAGTCGGTTGAGTCCGAGGGTGCAGCGGGCATGGACCATGGTATGGCTGTCGAGATGAGAAAAATGCGGGAACTTTTGGCTGACGCTAAGCGACAGTTGGATGAGGAGAGAGCAGAGAGGCTGAAATCAGCACAGGCCTCGGTGGCTGCGCATGTGCAACCGGCACCAGAACGAGTAATCTTCCCATTTGATCGTGAAGGAAAGCGCATCTTCTTCCGCAATCGGGGAGGGCTAGTGGTGCTGGACCCTTGGGGGTTCCGAGAGGTCGGTTTGGGGAGTTTTCTTTACCACCACTCACGAGGTTTCCGGGAGTATCCCGGGCGCAATCATATTCTGTTCCTTCCACAACTGTTGTAACTGCGGGTTGGCCTTATTCTGTAACTCAGCAACCAGGTGTTTGACACGACGGTGCCTACAAATATTTACCCAGACCCTATCGCTTCTTCTCAGGTGTTTCATAATTCTTCCATTAATAATGATGTTCCACTTTCTCGAGGTTCAGTGTCTCCAGATGCACGACTGGATGCTATCGAAGCTCAGTTGACTATGCTAGTAAAATCTATGAATATTATGACGCAATTGCACGCGCGAGCATATCGACCTAGAGCTGTACCACCACAGAAATTCACCCAGATAAAAGTCATAATCTGCACCAGTTTTTCCGAAAGTTCGAGAGATATTGTGAGCTTTCCTATCCGGATCAGCAGGAGGACTGGTTGACTATTCTTGGGAATTATCTGGAGGGGTCATATTCTGATCTTTACCATCAATTAACCGTGGAGCAAGACTCGTATGCTGTTGTTAAACAATCCCTCTTGCATTGGTGGGATTATGAGAGTAAGCAAAAAATCGAAAAAGCATCTCAGGAGTTTATGTTGGCAAAAATGAAGCCTGGTGAGAGCATTAACATGTTCGCTCTGCGTCTTGAGCAATTGGCTAACCGGGCGTATCCTGGTGTATCTATGCGCTCTCATGATAATCTCAGGAAAGCTTTTCTACATAATCTACCGCCAGCAGTGGAGCAGAGAATGCGTGATTATATTCTTAATCACGAAGGTTCTTCTGGTCAGAAGCTTGCTTTTGATCAAATTGTTCGACTGGCCAATGAGCATTACAATGAGCTCAGGGCGGAGCAGAGCTTTGTTGATGGGCCAGAAGTGATTAACATCTCTCAAGTGAATACCAATCATGGAGGATCGGCTTGGAGTGAAGCGGTGAAGAGATTCGTACCGAAGAGGACATCTGCTCAAAAAAATCAAACGTCACCGACAAAGAGAAACGAAAAACCCTCTAAGGCGCTACGTAATAACGGAAGCCCTAAGACGGGAAGAAATCCAACTAATGACAATCGTGGGAAGTTTTGCCACTATTGTGGTAAAAATAACCACACACTCGATGATTGTTTTCTGTTTCAAAATATTTGTTCTTACTGCAGGAAACAGGGACATCAGAGGGAGGACTGCCGTATTCTGAAGCAGAGGAAGGAGGAGAGTCAGCCCTCAGCTAAACAGACTTCCCCAGTTTGTCCACTTTGTTCAGCGGGACATCTTGGGAAGGATTGCACCAATAAAGGCAATTCCTCAGAAGGTCAACGGGAAGCACCGAAACCTCAAAGGAATAATCTGGGTGCACGCCCAAGGACATGTACTGCCTGTAATGGTAGTCATGAGCCGGGTGCATGCAGTGGTTCATCTTTAAACTAAGTAGCTCCGTAGCTGAGGGTCAAGCTATGGAGAACGGTGAATCAAGAACTGATCCATTCACAGGGTGCTGTTCAAACGAGTTCTGCTTCTGACGAGATAATTCAGATAAATTTCAATCATCTGGATAGCCAACCACTCTTAGTCAACGTCTCTATTGAGGGGTATTCTGACAAGACTTTCAACTGTCTAGTGGATAATGGCGCTTGTGTCAATCTTATTAGGTCGTCAGTGGTAGAATCTTTGTCAGATTTGGAAGTATATTCTTCTCCTATAAGAGCTATCAGTGGGTTAGGCCACAAGACTATTAACGTGTCACAAATGGTTAATCTTAGTCTGCGCTTTCTTGGTGGTTTCATAACCAAGCTGGATGACTTTTTGGTAGTTCCATCCGAGTTCTTGCAAGAATCCTTAGTTCTCGGGGTTCCTCTCTTGAGGACAAATAATCTTCTTCCTGATATGTCTACTTATCAATTGCTATGCAGGGAGGGAGATAGGTTCCGGGTGGTGGCTTCTGATTCCACTAGGGATGCTAACGGCGTGATGGTTCACACTGGGGAGAATATTGAATTGAAAGGGCATCAGTGCGGGCTGGTTTCAGTAAACTTAGCTGGCTGCTCATATTCTCGGGATTTTTTCATCTTGGAGGGAATTCAGGAGGGTAATCTGGAGGTTCTCTCTGGGGTTATTGCGATGCAAGATCATCAAGTTGTAGCACTATTCAATCATAGTGAATCTTCACGTTTTGTACCGAAAGGGTATACCTTGGGAATGGCTGTTCCAGTTGAAACATCCAATATCTTGATTAATAGTGTCAACATGGAGGAGGACGCCGACAGCCGGGAGTCTCAAAAGTTTTGGACGCAGGACAGAATTTACGAGGAGTTTCAGTTTTCCGCAATTCCAGTGGACGACTCCCAGAAGAGCAGACTCTGTGATCTTTTGTTGAAGTATTCTTCCGTGCTTAGCACCGGCGATGATGATGTGGGACTCGCAAGGAATGTTCAACACCAGATAGAGTTGACTACTGATCGCCCTGTTCACGTGCCAGTCAGACGATTTCAAGGACCACTTTCCCAAGAGATTGAACGGCAATGCCGGGAGTTGGAGGAAGGCGGAATTATCCGGAAGAGTAGGTCACCTTATTCTGCTCCTGTTGTCCCTGTCCGCAAAAAGGATGGTTCTCTACGTTTATGTTTAGACTACCGTGCTCTCAACAGGGTAACCAAAAGTGACGCTTTTCCATTGCCAAACCTTATTGACTCGATATATAATATGTCGGGCGCGAAATTCTTTACGACAATCGATTTGGTACGAGGATATTATCAGATTGAGATGGCTGAGGATAGTATTGAGAAGACGGCATTTTCCACCCCGCTATCGCATTACGAGTTCCTCAGAATGCCATTTGGTGTGAAAGGCGGGCCGGCCACTTTCCAAAGAGGCATGATGCTGGCCTTATCTGGTATTCCATGGTCAGAAGTAATGGCTTACTTAGATGATATTATAATTCGTTCTGAGACTTTCGAGCAGCATATTCTATCTTTGGAAAAAGCTTTAAGAGCGCTACATGTAAACGGGTTCAAATTAAAGCCCAAAAAGACTAAATTGTGCCGAGAGTCGGTGGAATTCTTGGGCCACCTTATCAGTGGTCAGGGTATTCTTCCACTTGAGAAAAATCTGTCGGGAGCCTTAAATTTCCCAGTTCCCACCACTGTCAAACAGCTACGGCAGTTTTTGGGAATGGTGAACTTTTACCGTCGGCATATTCCTGATTGTTCTGCAATTAGCAAGCCCCTGTCTTGTCAGACAGGAGGAAGAGTAGTAAATTGGACGCCGGAATGTCAGACGGCTTTTGATAAGCTTAAGTCTGCTCTGGTGAGTCCCACCGTACTGACATTTCCAGACTATAGTCAGGATTCGCCCCCATTAGAACTCTTCGTTGATGCTTCAGACATCGGAAGTGGAGCTGTTCTGTCACAACAGAAAGAGGGTGAATCCAGACCTATAGCGTATATTTCAATGACCTTTTCTAAAGCACAACAAAGTTATTCTACCGTGGAACGGGAATTAGCTGCTCTACGTTGGGCAGTCAAGGCGTTGAGACCATTCTTGTGCAACGAAAAGAAGTTTATTATTTATAGCGATCATGAACCTCTTCAATATTTGCATAACATGTCAGCAGCAGATGGTCGCATCGCTAGGACACTAAATGAATTAAGCGCGTACAATTTCGAAATAAGGCACATAAGCGGGAATAAGAATATTCTTGCTGATGCTTTGTCGCGTTCGCCAGTCCCTACAGAGGATTTGGAAAATTCTAATGCTGTGGTTGAAGAAGTGGATGATTGTATTACGAATCAGTCATTTATTCCAGCTGGGTTTAAACAGGTGGAGGTACCTGGAGGAGGGGATTCTCTGTTCCGGTGCCTATCCCTGTGGTTGGAAGGGACTGAGCAAGGTCATGCAGAGATCAGAGAGGTAGTTATCGGGGAAATGTTGAAAGATCCTCGTAAGTATAATCTGCAAGGACGAAATACACTAAAAAGATTAAGGTTAATGAAATACCCTGGTCAGATGCCTGTTCCTGAGGCTATTCATGCGTTTACACAATTGAGTAAGTGTAGGGTTTTAGTTTATTTTAACACCCCAATACCTATGATTTATGGTAATGATTCTGATTCTAATATATGTCATTTAAAATGTGTTTCTGGGGTACATTATAATCTTCTTATTCCATTTAGTCATGAAACTGAGCAGGTTAAAGTCAATATGATCAATATACCTCCAATAAAGCTAGTAAAAATTAATAATGATAATGTGCTAGATGATAGGGATAATCTTCTTTCACTGTCCTCTTTTTCTATAGATAGTGAGCTTATTCTTAAGGAACAAAAGAAAGATTCCCTGTTAAAAAATTTATTGAGAGTAGTTAAAAATCATACCCCTGTAGCTCAATGGAGTAAGGTTTTAAAACTGTATAAACCAGTTCATAAGAAAATCTATATAGAAGGTGGTATTCTATGTATTGATGTAAATAATAGGAAAAAATATATTGTCCCTTTCTCTTTCTTAATATCTATGGTCTCCCAAATACATTATGAGTATGGTCATTTAGGACGCAATAAATTGATATTCCTTATTTATGAGGAGTTGTGGAATCCTAGGGTAGTCCAGGTAGTCTCGGACATTTGCCGTTCATGTTCACAGTGCCAGCAAAATAAAAATAATCCTAATACGATAAAACCCCCTATGTTAAAAATTTCATCTTCTTATCCTTTTGATTTGTTGGCCGTTGATTTATTGCAGTTGCCCCGTACCCATAGAAATAATAAATACTGCTTAGTAGCTATTGACCATTTTTCAAAATTTATCTCCATAGTGCCCCTAAGTAATAAAACTAGTGTTTCAGTCGCTAATGCTTTCAAGTACAAACTCTTGCCATTTTTACCGTATATTCCTGATCGCCTTTTGAGTGATCGTGGGCTGGAATTTATGGGGGAACCATTTAATAAGGTATTGAAAGAATTCGGAATTTCACATGTATTAATTTCTAGTCATATGCCACAAGGTAACGGAGTGACGGAAAGGGTTAATCGCACTTTGTTACAAACTTTGCGAATGTTGGCACAGGATAATCCTGCATCATGGGATGATAAGTTGCCTCAGGCGGTTATTCTGTATAATAATACATGGCATTCGGCTATTGATGCTACACCGAGTGATATTCTTTTAAAGCATGCACATGATTTTTCAAGGAGTCCCTGTTTGCAAAAGTACTGGCGTGAACCAGCTTCCCGTTTTGCACCCTTTAAGGAAGGAGAAAAGGTGGCTTTTAAGACGCACCATCAGGGTGATTTGGTGTCTAATAAATTTAAGACTCGTTTTACGGGACCTTTCATTATTCTTCACGTACATTCTAACGACCTGTCCTATGTTATATCTCGCTATCCATTTTGTTCGCAGAATAAACAACTTTCCGCTCATTATTCTCAGCTGCGGCCTTGGGTGGATGTTCCCAGGTATTTGTTGCGGAATCCGTATTTTAAAAGCTTGATGCTGGGGATGAGTGAGGGGAGAGAGGATGCGACAGAGGAGATTGGTGTGGAAGCATTGCCAAGGTTGAAGGAGGCGTTAGAGGAAGTGCAGGAGGATTTGTTTGACGCACCAGAGTTGGGAGAAGTCGAGTCGGACTTTTGCGGATTTGACGTAACACCATTTTCTGAATCAGAGTATTCTTTGCTACCTAATTTGCAAGAATTACAGGAGCAATTTGATAGGGTTAATAAGCCCATCTTAACAGCCCAATTGTCTAAGGTTAGTAAGGAATTATCGGATATGGTGGAGGAGTCTTTTGGCATGTCGGAAGGCTCAACTTCTGAAAGGGTAGAGAGAAATAGTCATGTGAGAAGGGATGCTTCAATGTCGGTGGCGGAGCCGGATGACTTTAGAATACCGTTTGCAGCTTTGCATTATACAGCGGTGCCTTATAAGGGCAGGAGGTTGTCATTTAATAATCCCCGTGTAGTCTTCGTGCCATCAACAGAAAGTTCAGAGAAGCAAAGTTCATTGGGAGAGTCTCGAGGATCTGAGGGTACTAATATGTTAGATCTTTTAGGAGTATCCTCCGATGCAGTAGAGTTTGAGGGGTTCAGTCCTCAGGTGGAGAATTTGCTTAGACCATCGCCGCAAAATTGTTCTCTGGGATTGGAATATTCTATTGATTCTTCCCTGAGTGAGCATGAAAGTGCGGTGGCGGAGAGTATTATGGGAGAGTACTTGAACGATTCATACCGAGTAGAATCCGAAGCGCAGGAATCTGAGCCGGAGCAAACTTGTATGATAAGTAACCAGCCATATACACGTTCTAGGGGGCGGGTGTATGATTATCCACACATCATGCATAAGCCTCTGGAGTATCAAAGGTCGGACCAATAATTGGTATATTGTTTCAATACTGCCATGGTTCTTTAATTGTAATTTTAATAATTTTTTTAAAAATATAAATATTATTCATGTATTGTTTTTATGATATTTTCACCAATGTAAAATTTCTAAGACCCTGTATGCCCTTTCAGATGAAGAATATTCTGATCATCGGTGACTCCGAAGCTTCAGTTTTTCGGAGGGCGGCGGCGGAGTTGGAGCAGAGGTTTCGGATTACGATCCAGGTGGATTCTTGTCCAGGACGGAGTATTCTGCAGAGTGGGGAGGCGTTAAAGGCAGCTTTTACGGCGAGAATAGATGTCGTCCTCTTGATGGGCATTACTTCTTTGGCCTGGAGGAAGGTTCCATTGGAGGGAGCGCCTGGGGTCAGTTTAATTACTTGGGACCCAGATGCCAATTGGAACGGGATTCCAGGGTTCATGAAGGATATGTTGGATCATTGTACGTTGCGTAATCGGCATGTAATGATCTATTTGGTACTGCCTAGTGTTAAAAACATATATCAGTACAATGCCCATATTCTTGTTAAAAACAACAATGAGCAGTACATCAAGCTCATGGAAAAAGATCATCGCTTCCAAAAGAATATTCTGTTCAGGAAAGCGAGGGAAGTGTATTCTCAGTCGTTGTCATTAAAGAATGACTCTGCTTATTCGTGGTTTCCGAAGCATATTCTGATGATGAACCACGCTTTTAATAACTACGTGGACACCGTCTTGTGCTTACCAACACGTGCGGGACCACATGCTCAGTTCTTGCGGGGAAGCCGGCCGGAGTTTCAATTTGTGGAGATGTTGCATGATGGGTTACATTATACACCATTGTGCGTGTACCATTTCTTTGATTCTCTTCGTTGGTTGGGGCGATGGTTGGTTCTTCGTGGGAAAAATGGGTCGTCTCCAGCTGCAACGGTGGCTGCCTCTGTTCCTTCTTCTGCCGTTGACCCAAGTCATACGAACCCGAGTACATCTGGGGATGGGCAGGTGACAGGTTCTCCCACTGTCATACCTGTAGAAACATTGGTGGCAGTTTCGCCTTCTGTGTCTCCGGGAGGATCGTCAGTCAACCTTCTCCTGGAACAGGATCCTGTTGAGCCGCAAGAAGAGGTTTCGCAGACTGCGAATCTTTTCACGGAAAGGCATATTCTGGACTTACCTCCGGATCCGGTGGCTACACCACCTATGGCCATTCAGAGTATGTTGCCTGTCGTGCGAAGTCCAACCAAGAGGTAATATGCGTGGACGAGAGACCTATCACGTCCAGGGTGTTGCAGCTCAAGGATCTGATGGAGTTTCAACCATCATCCGGAGTATTCTTGAAAGCTCAAGAGACTACTCACATCCCGTCTCATTGGAGTGAGGAGCTTGAGAGGTTGGAAACACCCAGTGAACAGGAGTCGTCGAGGGCTGTACCTAGTTCAATGTCTGCCCCTTTGGTATTATTACATACTTTACCAGAGGCAAAGGAACGTCAGCTATGGTTCTATTTACAGGGACTGGAACGTTGCTTGGTACCAGAGGAAGCGAGTGCTGCCCTGCGATGGGATATTCTGACAAGGGCTCAACAGATGTTGGAGTGGATGAAAGAAGGGAAGACTGATCCTCCTGGGTCATAGGTGTATTCTGTATTATCATTATGCAGGAAGGCATATTCTGTATGTACAAGAGAATTTTTTGTTTTTTTTATATATAATAAATAGATCTGTTTTGCCGAAAGAACAGATATATAAGGTTCTTATGACATGAAAAAGATAAAGATAAATTTTATTTTGTATTCTATTATCACTATTTTATAGTGGAGATTTAATAAAGAATTTTTTTTGTTTCATTTTTGCGTTATATATATTTTGAGCTCATGTTGTAAAGCTCCGTTTTACATTACTATATTTTTAGAATTGGGTATGTATTAATTTTTGTTCCTATTCTTATTTACATAGTATTATTCATATCTTTGAATTACCATTTGCCCTTATGGTTAATGTTGTGAAGCCATAAGGGTAGTATTATTATGCAATTCGCATTTTGGCTAATGTTGTAAAGCCTTGATGTTGATATTAAGGTTTCCTTCTATTTTATTGGCTAATGTTGTAAAGCCAATTTGATAATATTTTTGTATTTTTTTGTATATTCTGTGCCTTAATGCAATAGCGTAGAGCCTTGGCGGGACTCGGGAACTCGTTGGGTTGTTTACATTTTGCTGGTGCCTGAAGCGAGAACAATCTCGGCGGCTGCTTTTTGTATTCTTTAAAAATGACCTCATTTTTAGTGGGGGGTAATGTAAGGGGCTGGCTGCTGCCGAGTATATTTTTCTCGTTTCAGGTTGCATGGAGTATTCTCGGAAGAATAGTCTTACCTGCTTGTTGCTTAGCTGTTATGTGTTTATTCTGGCTATCGTGGGATCCCCAAAATTAATATGCCTGTGCCATGTTATGGATTGGAGAGCATGATGGGAGATTGACATTAACGTGTTTATTCTTTAGATGCGTTAATGTTATTCTCCTATGTTAAATTTATTTATTTACTTTTTCGCTTGTGCTAATAGTAAAATCTTATGAGCTATCGTTCCCATTTCAGGCAATATTTAAAACAGGTTATTATACAATTTAAGCAAGTTGCGATTGTCAAGACGACGGCATATTACCCTTACAAGGGTAGGTTGGGTATTCTTTATGATTTTTATTATTTAATTTATTATATGTTAAGATCATTTTTATTAAGGTGTGGCACTGGGGTAATTGTTTGTAATTCCCACAGGTGCCAGTCTAGGGTCTTATTGCCTATTAATCTGAAATCTTGAGATCGAGTAAACATTCAGGTCTTGTTCTGAGTGAGCAGTACTGGCTATAGTATTCTACATATGGTCTGAAATAATTGTAATCCATGTACAACGCCATATATTCTATAAGAATTGACTCCTTACGTGAGGTGTAGAAAACTAATCTAGAGTCATTATCAGCTGTAATCTCAGTCATCATTCACATTCCGGCTGGCCTGTCATAATCTAGTCCGCAATTGTGGGTGTATACTCAATACTGGAGAAGTTCCGGTCTCGCCAGGTTATTCTATGAAACTCAATCTAGATAAAGATAAGTTAAATCGCGTCTCTTAATATCGACTTTATCATAAAATTATTTTTATAACTTGTATATTCTTCCATTGAAGAGTATTAATTTATATTATATACATATTCTATATTGTGTTTAAATTACTATTTATTTTTGGGTATTAAATAATCTATGTTTTTTTTATTGAATTATATATTTTTATACATTTTTGCTCAGTGTTTCATTACGTAGTATAGTCTCCTAAAGTACACGATTTGGAAGATCCGGCCATATCGAACCTGAGTGGTTCTTAGTTCCGTTGAGCAATCGAGGTGAGCGGGCGCTCACTAGCCTCCTTAGTCGTCCCTCTTTCTTTCTGACCATCTAAGGTCGATCGGTTTTTTCTGTTCGGCTAGGGGCAGGTGTCGTCTATCCACTTACCTTAACATAAGTTTGCCAGGATCTTCTGATTGTGTTGGAGACTGTCATCACTAATATATATTATATAAATATCTGAGCATTAATTGTTTAACCCTAATCATATATTATATATCTTAATTACGTAATTATGTCTGAGAAGGAGAATAAACCTGAGGACGTGGCCTTGACTAGTCTATTCAATCAGTCGGTTGAGTCCGAGGGTGCAGCGGGCATGGACCATGGTATGGCTGTCGAGATGAGAAAAATGCGGGAACTTTTGGCTGACGCTAAGCGACAGTTGGATGAGGAGAGAGCAGAGAGGCTGAAATCAGCACAGGCCTCGGTGGCTGCGCATGTGCAACCGGCGCCAGAACGAGTAATCTTCCCATTTGATCGTGAGGAAGCGCATCTTCTTCCGCAATCGGGGGGGGCTAGTGGTGCTGGACCCTTGGGGGTTCCGAGAGGTCGGTTTGGGGAGTTTTCTTTACCACCACTCACGAGGTTTCCGGGAGTATCCCGAGCGCAAGCATATTCTGTTCCTTCCACAACTGTTGTAACTGCGGGTTGGCCTTATTCTGTAACTCGGCAACCGGTGTTTGACACGACGGTGCCTACAAATATTTATCCAGACCCTATCGCTTCTTCTCAGGTGTTTCATAATTCTTCCATTAATAATGATGTTCCACTTTCTCGTGGTTCAGTGTCTCCAGATGCACGACTGGATGCTATCGAAGCTCAGTTGACTATGCTAGTAAAATCTATGAATATTATGACGCAATTGCACGCGCGAGCATATCGACCTAGAGCTGTACCACCACAGAAATTCAACCCAGATAAAGGTCATAATCTGCACCAGTTTTTCCGAAAGTTCGAGAGATATTGTGAGCTTTCCTATCCGGATCAGCAGGAGGACTGGTTGACTATTCTCGGGAATTATCTGGAGGGGTCATATTCTGATCTTTACTATCAATTAACCGTGGAGCAAGACTCGTATGCTGTTGTTAAACAGTCCCTCTTGCATTGGTGGGATTATGAGAGTAAGCAAAAAATCGAAAAAGCATCTCAGGAGTTTATGTTGGCAAAAATGAAGCCTGGGGAGAGCATTAACATGTTCGCTCTGCGTCTTGAGCAATTGGCTAACCGGGCGTATCCTGGTGTGTCTATGCGCTCTCATGATAATCTCAGGAAAGCTTTTCTACATAATCTACCGCCAGCAGTGGAGCAGAGAATGCGAGATTATATTCTTAATCACGAAGGTTCTTCTGGTCGGAAGCTTGCTTTTGATCAAATTGTTCGACTGGCCAATGAGCATTACAATGAGCTCAGGGCGGAGCAGAGCTTTGTTGATGGGCCAGAAGTGATTAACATCTCTCAAGTGAATACCAATCATGGAGGATCGGCTTGGAGTGAAGCGGTGAAGAGATTCGTACCGAAGAGGACAACGGCTCAAAAAAATCAAACCCATCAACATCCCCATAGGTAACTAACTTACAGTATATGTAATTTTGTATGTATAAATGAAAGATTCCAACTCTTTTATTTGCTGAATGAAATGTGATAAGAAACTTGTGAAAACAATTCCTAATGTAAACTGGAAAGCTGGTCAATGGCACAAACTAATAGACGTCCCGACCCTTGAGGTTGCTAAGCTGCCTAGCACAAAATATTTAACCAATGAAGAAATAAAAACTTATATGGATGCCAACATTAGGGCAAACCTTCCAGATTTTCAATCTCATTCTCAAGGTGTTGAAAGGTATGTGAAACTGATGGCAGAAGATTCCCATCATGTGTATGGCTTTGAGAATCGTCATTGATATATTCTTACTAAATTAATGAGTAGGAAGATGCGTAAGTTGTTTACATTCACAGCACATTATTCCCCATCATATTATGATATACTAGTGAAAATGCAACCAGATGAACAATAAAGTTTGAAGAAATTGTGCAAAGAATAGATTTTCCTAATTGTTAAGCTTTACTATATTTAACTCATATATTTTATACAAACACATTTTCAATTAAACATGAAGTAGGAAAAATATAATATTGTTATTAATAATATGAATAAAGCATGATCTGAAAAGAAAATCTTTAGTTCGAAATCCGCAAAGAACTTACATTTCCATCTCCCACAACTACTGCAACTATATGTACTGTGTGGTTTTGAAATCGACCTAGCTTTATATATATATATATATATATATATATATATATATATATATATATATATATATATATATATAATATATATATATATATATATATATATATATATTTAAAAAAATTTCTTTGTAATTCTTATAACCTGCATTATAAATACCTGTATTTTTCCCCTTATTTTCTAATGAGGTTTGAATATAAATTTTTACTTCATGTAATTAGTAAGGCCACTGTATTTAAAGAAAAAAAATCTACTGAGAATCAATGTAAAAATTTTAAATTTTACAAAAAATTTTGTTTTTAACATTATCATCAGTCACATATAATTTTTTTCTTTGCTTTTAAAAAGCTTTATTTATGATGCATTCAGAGTAATATAATAAATTTAAAAGTACTTTTAATAAATTTTCACTCATCTTTAAGGGAAGCCGGTGAATATATTTCATTAATTAACACTCATTTCTTCCTATGGGGCATGCTGAATGGGAAAGTGTATTGTTCATTTGATTAACTGACATTGTTACTCCCAATATGTTTGCAGCAACCTTTGGTAAAATGGAAAAGCATATGCAGACATGCCTTGATGCTAATGGCAGTCACTTCCAACTGTGATGTCTGCCCAATTCTCACACACCATGGTTAATTAGCGGCAAATTTTATTAACTAATAACCATTACTTTGATATCTATGAGAATACTGGGGCCGAGAGCGAGTGGGATACACTGTATTTCACAATACTAGGCATAAATGAGTTGGAGAAGGTGATAGAAGTATAGCTTAGGAATAATCTAACATGTTGGTGGGCTTGGTAATGCTCATAATTTTCCTTTGTATTATTTTTTTAACTATTTAAAATTTTTCTCTCCATTATTTAAACTTTATTCTAACAGAATAATTTATGGGGATGAAGAACCACCCTTATGTATTGATGAGAGTTGTTATGGGTTCAAAAATTATGTTTGTTTATATTGAACCTTTAAAATATGGCAGTACAAGAGTAACACATTAACAATCTTGAAAGAATGGATGTTTCTCGTTGTTTAAAAGAACTATTGCTGTGGTAAACAGTTAATGTACCAGATCTATATTTGAATGTGATAATCATTTCAGGAGTTAAGATATTAGTTTTAGTGTTATGGTGCATAAAAGGAAATACCTCAAAATAACTTTTATGATCTTATAGTAAGTAAATGATAAGGATCTGCCAAGAGTAGACACATTACAAGAAAAAAAAAAAATTTCTGCTCTTGTATCACATATATGGGGTACATAGATCACATTTACATCAAATTCAAATATTATGGAAATTTTTTCCAGAAAAATAAAATTAAAAAAATATATAAGAAAAGAATAAATAATAATCTAGGAAATTTAAATAAAGTTTAAACAATTTATAATTAGCACAAGTATATGAAACTTACATTGATTTGTCCATCTTGATAATCAGATTTTTCTGATTCTGTGAGACTCTCCAATTTTGTTTCTTTTTCTGGAAGACTAACTGCCATATTGAAATAATCATTACATTGAAAAAAAATGAAAACTATCTTTATAAATATTTTATATTTCTGCAAAAGAGGAACTTTTCTATAATGAATAAAACAGTAAAACAAGAAAATGAAGAAACAATAATGCTTTTACTGGTTTAAAAAAAAATTAAAAAATAGGTATAAAACCATTTTTCACATGCAAACTCTGTAAAGAGATACAATAACAAATATTTTTCATATAATGGTTATTCTCCAATCTACTTGGGATACTGCATTTATTGAAGGAAGATATGAGGCTTAATATTATTATGTGATCTATCCTGTGATTTTGATTGTCATGGTTTAAGAGCCACAGCTATTCAATAGTTATGGTATATTTAATTCACTTGTTACTTCATTTTACTTCCATTTTACCAAATTTTTTTGGGGTAAAATAGAAAAACTGTGACAAACTTTTTTCTTGTTCATTTAATCAATATGAAATTATCAGGGCATGTACATTTTGAGAAGTTACATTTTTTATAATACATCAATCTAATATATATATATATATATATATATATATATATATATATATATATATATATATATATATATATATATATATATATATATATATATATATATATATATATGGTACTTTTGAGTGAGACACATGAGAATTTGAAAGTACTGGTGGATGAGTTTGAAAAGGGTTGTGATGAATTGGGCTTAATAGTAAATGTGGGTAAGAGTAAGTGCTGTGGATGAAAAATGGGAAGGGATGGGAGAGGGGTATGGATGAGGGAGATGATTTACAGATTAAGGTGGGTAGGGAGAGATTGGAGCAAGTTACTTTATTTAGGTACCTGGGGTTAATTTAAGAGAGGGAGACATTTGCATGTCCGATGAAGTTGGGCATAGAATAAGAGAAGAGGAGGTGTTAGGTTTGAAATTTTTCCAACATTTTTCAAGTGCACAGCACTAAAATAATTGAGCATAAAATTTTTTACAGAAGTTATATAGTTGGGTGATATACACATTTTTTATATAGAAAGATATTTTGTATGCTCAACCATTTTGCTGCTGTGCAATGGGAAAACAATAATTTTAAATTTTTCCTGTGCACAGCAACAAAATATATATATATATATATATATATATATATATATATATATATATATATATATATATATATATATATATATATATATATATATATATATATATATATTTTTTTTTTTTTTTTTTTTTTTTTTTTTTTTTTTTTTTTTTTTTTTTTTACCTTCTCACCCCCTGACCACCCCATGTTGAGGCGGCCACACTTCGCTAATGAAGCTTCCTGCCGCAGTCGGTCTCGTCCAGAGATCCTTCAAAGAAGTGATGCCCCAGAAGATTTTGGGGCGAGAGTTGGAAGGACAGCGTAATAGAAAGTGTTTCACGGTCTCCGGGGCCATTCCGCATCTAGTACAGGTGGGAGATGTTGCCTGGTTTATTTTGAATTTGTGTTTGTAATGTTGTAGGTTTGGGTGGTGCCCGCATCTTCAATCTTGCAAGTGAGGTTTGTAAGTGTCTTGGGAGGTTGTTGAAGTCGGGGTTTATTTCGGGGGGGGGGTCCGTTTAGTGTGTTGTTTGGGGGTCTGTTTATCAAGTATGAATGTGTTAGTTGAGTGTGTATATGTTTGGTTGTTGTGGTATTGGGGGGAGGAGGGGGGATGTGATTTAGGATATGTTTGTAAAAGGCGCCGGTGGACGATGGAGGGTGTGTTAGTCTCTGTGGGGTAGGTTGGAGGAGAGTATTGTGACATGGGTGTGTGGGTAGACGTGTTTTTGCGTAAAATTGGGTGCCTATCATTTCGAGGTGATTCCTTATAGGTAGTATCTTGGTTTCGTTATGTAGGTGTTGTTGAGGGGTTGTGCGTGTGCAGCCGGTGATGGTGCGAAGGGCTTTATTTTGCGTTATTTGGAGTGTCGTTAAGTTTTTGTCGGAGATCAGAGGGTGCCAGACAGGGGAGGCGTAGTTAATGGTGGGGCGTATAAATTGTTTGTAGATTGCAATTGAGGTTTGTATGTTGTTGTTTATGTCTGTATTGGCCACTGTTTTGAGGATGTTGAGTTTTCTGTTTGCAGCTGAGGTGGTATTTTGAATGTGCTTGGAGAAGGTGAGGTGAGTGTCAAATGTTAGGCCGAGAATTTTTGGGGTTTTGTTGAGGGGTATGGGGGTGTTGTTTAGTTGTTATATATATATATATATATATATATATATATATATATATATATATATATATATATATATATATATATATTATATATATATATATATATATATATATATATATATATATATATATATATTTTTATACTCAACTTTTCCCACAAATGTGGGGTGTTGACTACCAGAAGTCACAACTTAACAGCATTCATCCCTCAATCTTTTCCATTCATTCCTGTCCTCCGTCAACCGCAAACCCTCCTCCCATCCCAACCCCTATCCCTCAATAAGTCCTTGACCCCACTTACCCAACCTCCCCTAGGTCTCCCCCTCCCTCTTGCACCTTCAACTTCTGATATAAACACCTTTTTAGCTAATCTCTCATCATTCATCCTACAAACATGCCCAAACCACCTCAGCATGTTCTGCTCAGCTCTCTCAACCATACTCCTTCCCCAAGCACATTGCTCCTTTATTCTCACATTCCTAACTCTATCTCTTCTACTTACACCACATACCGCTCTCAGACCTTTCATTTCGAAAAATTTCTACCTTTTTTCTTTTCCTCCAATTTAACCTCCACACCTCACTCCCATACATAACAATTGGAACACAACATCCCTCAAACATTTTCTTCTTCACTTCTCTTGTCAACCCTTCTCTCTTCCAAATATCCCTCAAGCCTCCCAAAACTTTCTCCCCTTCTCTTATTCTATATCCAACTTTGTCACCCTCACAAACATCACCCCCCCTCAAAATTCACACCCAGATATTTAAAAGAATTAACCCATTCCAATCTCTCCCTCCCCACCTTAATTAGCAATTCATCTCCCCCACCTACAACCCTATCTACACTCTCCCCATTTTTCATCCATAACACTTTACTCTTTCCTGCGTTCACTCGTAAACCTAACTCATCACAACATTTTACAAACTCATCCACCAAAACTTTTAAACCCCCTTGTGACTCAGACAAAAGTACAACATCATCCGCATATAATAACACATTCACATTCCATATGTCTTGATGATCATTCATTCAACCTCACCACTTTATCTATAAATAAATTAAACAAACCCGGAGACATAACACAACCCTGTCTCAAACCATTATTCACCTCAAAAAAATCTGTTTCCATTCTATTTATTCTGACACACGCTCTACTATTCCTATAAAGTGATCTAATGCCCTCAATTACTTTCTTCTCAATTTCATACTCCCTCAAAACCTCCCACAGTTTATTCCTATCCACCCTATCATATGCTTTCTCCAAGTCCATAAAACACATATATACACATCCTTCCCTTTTTCTCTCTTTTTTTTTTCAATCATTCTTAAAGTAAATATCTGATCCATACACCCTCTTCCTTCCCTAAAACCTCCTTGTTCTTCACAAATCATTTCATTAATCCCAATCTTATTCAATAATATTCAACCATACACTTTACCCACTATACTAAGCAAACTTATACCCCTATAGCTCCCACACTCAAATTTATCCCCCTTTCCCTTAAATAAAGGAACTATACAGGCATCTTGCCAATCTTGAGGCACCTTCCCCATTACCCAACATAAATTAAATAACCTCATTAACCAATTTACTACACTTACCCCCCCTTCCACTAACATCTCACCACTTATCCCATCCAAACCTGTCGCCTTACTCCTCTTTACTTTCCTCAGAGCTTTACCTATTTCTTCTAACGAAATTCCATCATCAACCTCTTGGATCAATCTACCCCTTTCTCTCTCCAGCACCTCTACTTCCCTCCTTACCTCATTCACATTCAAGAGCTTCCAAAATACTCTACCCATCTAGCTCTAACTTCACTTTCCACCTGTCTTATTTCTCCATCTAACCCTTTTACTCCATCACTCAATACCTCCCTCTTATTCCTAACCTAATTCACCTCCTTCCAAAACATCTTACTCCTTTTTCTAAAACTCTCAACTATCTTATTACCCCATTTCTCATCTGCTCTTTCTTTCGCCCTCCTTACCTCCCGTTTGGCTAACCTCTTCTTTACCTTATATGATTCCCAATCCTCTAAACTTTTTGTGCTCAAATATTTTTTGAACACCTCCTTTTTCTCCTTTACTACTATATTCACCTCCTTGCACCACCATTCACTACCCTTTCTTCTACACTTTCCTCCCACCCTCCTCACCCCACATGCATTCCTTGCACTTTCTACCAATACCGCCTTAAACCTCCCCCACTCCTCTTCCACACCCCCTAAGACTCCTCCTCTTACCTCTTCCCAACCTATATTTAGCTCTCTTTTAAAATGTTCCCCTACTTCCCTTTCCTCCAGTCTTTCCACTCTCACAATCTCTACTCCCCTCCCCAAACATCCAATCTTTCTCCATCCCCCTTTCACTCTAATTTTGGCTAACACCAGAAAATGATCCGAAATTCCTCTGGCGGATCCCCTAAAAACATTCACATCTAATAATCTATCCCTTATCTTCTTCCTAATACATATATAGTCTATCAAACCCCTTTCACCATTTACCCCACTAACCCAGGTCAACTTATGATTCAACTTTTTAATAAACCATGTATTCCCTATTATAAATCTATTAGCCATACAAACTTCTATTAAACTCTCTCCATTCAAATTTCTATCACCCACCCCAAAAGGACCCACCACCCCACCTTCCATGTCTGAAGCAACTCTTGCATTTAAATCACCTACTAAACACACATTTACACCTGCCCCAAAACCCCCTAAGCAATCATTTAAGTTCTCCCAAAACACACTTTTTTCTTCTTCCCTCGCTCCATTCACTGGCGCATAAGCACAAACAAACACCCATTCCTCTCTATTAAACCTTAGCCTCACCCATACAATTCTTGATGAAATTCTTACACACTCTCTCATACATTCCCACCATCTTTGACTTAACACTATCGCCACCCCTTCTCTAGCTCTCACTCCCTCACTAACTCCTGAAAACACCCATTTAAAGTCCCCAAATTCAATCTCTCCTTTCCTTTTTAGTTTAGTTTCAGTCAACCCTAATAAATCCAGCTTTTTATCCTTACATATCTTCCCAATTTCCACTTTTTTCAAATCATCATTTAAACCTCTTACATTCAAACAACCAATTCTACACACCACTGAACCCCTTTTTAACTCCATTCTTACTACTCTGGCAGTATACGATTCGCGTCCCACCCACTGGAGGATTGGACCTTCTCCTTCTCTTCTTTTATATATATATATATATATATATATATATATATATATATATATATATATATATATATATATATATATATATATATATATATATATATATATATAAATTCTTTTTTTTTTTTCAGAGATTATACAGTTGGGTAAGTTACACATTTTTTTTTATGTAGAACAATTTTTTGTATACCTAAAGATTTTGATGCTGTACACAGGAAATTTTGTTTAAAATTTCCTGTGCACAGCACCAAAATGGTAGGGTATTAAAAAAAAATTTCTGAATGAAAATATTTATTGTTTTATCCCATGCACAGCTGCAAAATGGTTGAGCATACAAAAAATCTTTCTAAATAAAAAATGCATATCTCACCCAACTGTATAACTTCCGGAAAAAAAAATTTTTTATACTCAATCATTTTAGTGCTGTGCACAGGAAATTTTTAGAAAAAAATTTCAACATTTTAATGGTTGGATTAAAAAAAAAAGCCTTGCAGAAGTTGCACAGTTGGGCAAGATACACATTTTTTATTTAGAATTTTTTTTTTGCATATCCAACCATTTTTTATTTAGAATTTTTTTTCCATATCCAACTATTTGAAGCTGTGCATGATAAAATTTTTTAAAAATTTTATGTGCACAGAATCAAAATCATTGGGTATACAAAAAAAATTGTTCTAAATAAAAGTGTGTATCCCACCCAACTTTATAAATTATGAAAATTACACACAGACTGGTAAGTTGATAAAAGTGTTACCTCAAAATTTTTCAGGTTAGTTTTACCCCATATGGTGGTTAGTTTAACCCCACCTTTAAACAACAAATATTTTCTAAACAGAAAAGAAAATTTACATTATTTTAAATCCAAACACTTACCTTTCAGCTCTTCAAATCTTTTTTTTTTGAGTTCGATGGTTACATACTCAATATATTTTTGGGGGGACAGAACTTAGAAATTTTTTTGAATTTTGTCAAAACAGACTACCCATAAAAAAAGGAGGAAATTTTTTTTTAATTATTGTTGTCATTTATTAAACTACTTTTATACAAAACATTGAAATATGAAGACTTCTATCAAAAGAAATCCAAAATCAAGAATATAAATAGTTTTATAAAAAAAAAAATTTATTTTAAATTTAATTTTTTTTTTTTTTTTTTTTTTTTTTTTTTTTTTTTTTTTTTATTTTTTAATATATATATATTATATATTATATATATATTATATATATATATATATATATATATATATATATATATATATATATATATATATATATATATATATATATATATATATATATATATATTAGGGATGGAGTAATATCAAAATTTTAACTGATACCAATAATTTTAAATCACCCCGATACTGATACCTCTAACTTTACCTATACCGATACTGATACAAGTTTTTTCCTGAACTCATGAAGGATGAAGCAAGATTGAAAATATTCAATGATCATAAAATTTAGATTTTCTGCTATCTGTAATTTACAGTTATTTTGTAGTCACATTGCTAGACGAAACTATTGATAAATGATATAGGGTTGGTGCCACTAAGACTTGCTCTAGTGCATGGTCTATTTTTTTCATTAATTTCTGCAACATTCGCCATCTTCAATATAATTTCCATTTTGTTGAACACCACCTCCTTTCTTTTGGACCTAATCTCTAATTTTTGACAAATTCAGGTGCTTGAGCGTTCTAAAAGAAACCCATTTTCTGTTTCCTCTTTCTGTCTCTATCTTCAATTTTCAGCAAGGAGTTTGTTACGCATATGCACACTATTATTTCATTTACTCTTGTCTCTCTAATTTGAACTCTTCTGAATTTTCCACCTTGTGGCTAAAGCTCTCTTTCCATTCTGTCTAAATTCATTTGTTCTGTTTATTTATCTCCTAATTTTCTGACTATCTTAAATTCTTTGACCATCTAAACTACTATCTAAACTCCAAATCAGAGAATATTCTCTCTTCTCCTTTCTTAGAAATTATCATATTAGGTGATTTCAATGTTCACCACCACCAATGACTTTCTTCTAGTTTTCATAATTCAGCCAGTGAATGTGCCTTTCAATTCTCCATCCTAAACAACTTTGAGTAGTGGGTGCAGCTCCCTACTAGTAACCCTGATCGTCTTGGAGATAAACACAATATTCTAGACCTTTATCTAAACTTCTAATCCTTCTCCTTATACTGTCAAACTCTATCTTCCTCTGGGTTCTTCCAATTGCTATCTTATCTCTGTATCCTCTTCTATCTTACCAAGTCTTCCATAAGAAAGGCTCCCACATATTTGGAGGAAAAGTTTGACACATTTCACTCATTTCAGTGCCCAGGCTGGTCTTACTTCTTTGATTTCCTGTGGAATGATTGCACTGGTCAACAGTGAAAATCTTTAAGACTTGAAAAGTTATTTCTTATTAATTTCATCATGGAAAACACGAAAATGACATTAAAAACTTTGAGTTAGCTTTCGGTTCAGAGATTTAGTTCATTTAAGTATATATATATATATATATATATATATATATATATATATATATATATATATATATATATATATATATATATATATATATATATATATATATATATATATATATATATATATATATATATATATATATATATATATATATATATATTGCCTTGAAATACTCATGAAAATATTTATGTCAAAAAGTAACAAGAAAACTGTTACTTAAATGTATTAAAATTAATTATGGAGAGTTAAAAACATTTTAAATATTTATGTCAAAACATTTGCTTGCAAGTTCTTGCATAAGTCTTTCACCAAACAAATAAAAGCCACATTGTAATCACTGGAAAGACAATAGATTCAAGACTGAAATTGAAGATCACACAAGTAAAAAGAAATCTGAAAACCAAAAGCAGAGAGAAAGAACAACAAAGCTACGAGCCAAAAGATTCAAACTCAGTCTGCAAGAATTGGAGTTGTGACAACATCGCTTTTCAATACAAGCAAAGTAAGGACAAGATGTGGAGAAAATCTGAAATAAGAAAATTGAATATTTGCAAATGCATAATATATAAAATCTTTTGGTGTATTTTCACATATATATATATATATATATATATATATATATATATATATATATATATATATATATATATATATATATATATATATATATAACTGAAACAACCCAGTATTAAAATAAAATATTGGCAAACGTTTTCAGATTGACGTCCCTTATCAAGCCAGAGTTAAAAAGAGTTAAAAAGTTAAAACGGAGACCAGCTCCAAGGAAGGTGATTAAAACAGTGCAAGGAAGCGTCAGAGTAAAATGGGAAATGCTCACCGCCAACTCAAGAAGGAAAAAAAAAAAAAAATTTTGAACATATCGACACAAAATCTACAATAATCTATATATAGTTATATATTTGAAATCATGTCCTCTTTTCACAATCAATCTGTTAAATTTTGGGATTAATTTTAAACTTTTTAATACAAAATCGACAACATCTAGACTCATTTTATTATTATTAAAAGTGTTAGAGTTGTGAATGACAAATGACGAGTAGTTTTCTTTAAAAAAAAGTTGCTTTCTTTGCAAATTACTTTAGCATCTTTAATCAAAATTTTATGGCTGTTTTCACATTTATGTTGATATAGTGCACTGCGTTCATTGCCCATTCTTAAACCTTAATTGTGTTGATGCATTCTTCTTGAAAAATCAACAGTCTCACCAATATAACACCCGGAACAGTCTCTACAAGGAATTGTGTAAACAGCATTGGCGTTATTATTTTCATTTAAAGCTTTACTATGAGAAAAGAATTTTTTAATATTGTTATTATTGCCATAAATTATGTTAATATTTTTGGGTAAAAGAGATTTTATGCTTAGATTTAAAGTTGTAGGTAGTTTAAGTATATCATCAGTAGAAAAGTTGCTTCTTATATTAAAATTATAGAACCTTTTTCTGGCTTTGAACATTGCACCTGAAATGAGATTTTCTTTATATCCTAATTTCTTGAAATTACCTTTTAGATGGGTTAGTTCATCCTATAAATATTGAGGTGAGCATAAGCGGTAGGCGCGGAGGAACATGCCTGACATTACTGATTTTTTTGTAGACGTAGTATGGCTTGAAAAACAATGAATGTAGTCAAATGAATGGTTTGGCTTACGGTAAATGTCAAAATCAAGTTTAGTGTTGGCATGTTTAATATGTATGTCTAGGAAGGGAATGCTGCTATTAATTTGTTTCAGAAGTAAATTTAATAGAAGGAACATGATTATTAAGATCTTCAACTAAATTATCGATATCAACATCTTTATCTAAAATCATGAAAGTATCGTCTACATTTCTAAACCAGTTTGTGCCTGGTATCAAATAAAGCTGGAAGGAACTTAATTTCAAAGAACTCCATGAAAATATTTGCTAATACCAGGGAGATGTAAGAACCCATGGGAAGTCCCGAAGTTAGACAATAAAAGTTACCATTAAAGGTAAAATAATTATGCCCTATACACAGTAGTAAGAGGTCGAAGAATGTAGTGACTGGTATATTTATTAAATCAGGATGCATTTCTAAAAAATCTTTAAGGTGAGTCAAGGTTAATTCAACCGGCACTTTGGTGAATAGGGAAACAACGTCAAAATTAACAATTTTCTTTCCAGCAACATTAAGATTTCTTATTCTGTCTAAAAATTCTAAAGAATTATTGATATTTGAATTAGAAATTTTTCCAATTAGTGAAGATAAATTGGAAGAGAACCACCTCGAAAGTTTGGATGAGTTGGAATTATTTATCGTCGCTAATTGGAATTCTCTCTCTTCAGTTCCTATGGGTCATGCTGTTCACATGAAACATATGAAAATATGAAATCACTTCTGAAAGCAATAAAGTACACCGACCATCAGTGGCAGATCTGCGGAGACTTGAAGGTCATCACAATACTGCTGGGCATGCAGTTGGGATACACCAAGTACTGCTGTTTCCTGTGTCAAGTGGGACAGTCAAGCTGTCTTCTCACTACAATATAAAGGTATGACCCTCAAGGGAAAATCTCTCCCCCGGAGAGAAAAATGTCCAGCATCATCCTCTGGTAGAAAGAAGCAAAATTCTTTTGCCCCCTCTACATATAAAACTTGGACTCATGAAGAACTTTGTAAAGGGAATGAACCAGGAGGGAGAAGCTTTTCAGTACCTCAGAGGACTATTTCCATAGCTCAGCGATGCAAAAGTTAAAGACTGCATCTTAACTCTCCAGAAAATTCATCATCATCTTAATGATAAAAACTTTGAGCAAGTTCTCCAGGAACATTAAAAAGTAGCATGGAAGGCATTTAAAGATGTTGTGTATGGCTTCCTAGGAAATCAAAGAGTTGACAACTATGTGGAGATTATGAATAATATTCTAGAAAAGTACCATTGATTAGGCTGCAACATTTCACTGAAAATACATTTCCTACATTCTCACTTGGGACTTTTTCCCTGACAACTGTGGTGGAGTGAGTGACGAATATGGAGGTATCAGGGAAAATGAAACGCTTCTATGCTTGCTGACTACTGTTGGACAATGACAAGAGAATCCCCAGAAAAGAAGTACAAGCAACTAGGAAAGAGAAGATGTTCACGTGATTAAGCCCTTTGATTTGAGGTTTTATGTATCCATAAAACCAGAGTGAGGTCTATTTAAACAAAATCTAATGTGACATTCATATTTCTCAACCCAAAATTAGGATAGTTTAGCTGTTTTGAGAAAGAAAAGAATTTCAAAGTGCATTTTTAGTATTTCTATTTGAGATTAATATATCTAAAAAAGTAGAACTAATAAACAAAATCTTTTTTCTTGACCCAAAATTTGGGTAGTTTACCTATTTAGAGAAAGGAAAAACTTTTAAAGTATATTTTCATTGACCAGTGTTATTGCTTCCGTGGGAGGGGTCCCTATGCTTGTGCAGAGAACTTTACCAAGATGATTCACTGTGGCATGGAGATTACATTCTATAATCCTTCCCTACTACTAAACCATACAAACCTTGGTTTCACTCTGCTCATTCTCGTGCTAATTGCTGCAGGGATGCTGCCTTCAAGAATTACCATTGTTTTCAAATTTTAGAAATTCGAGCAATTTGTATTTCATCCCAAAATAGTTCTTTGTAACACCAAATACTCATTTATCAATACAAAATGCAATATTTTTTTTCCTCTTTTCCTCCACTAATATTTTTTTTCAGCACAATTGCCATTTTACCTTCATCAAAACTGAACTTTTTCCTTAGCTTTTGCCACTAATTCAACTTTAGCTACTGTCCCATTTCTTCAACCTCCATTCTTTCAAAAGTTTCTTGTTAAGAGTCAGAAAGATCTCAAATCTTCTAATCTTATCTCTGATCACTAGTATGGCTTCCAAAAAAAGTCCTACTGGTGATTTCTTTCCCTTCTCTCTGACTTTTAGTCTTCTCTCTTCAGCATTTCAGTAAATATTTTGTGTTGCACTAGATATATGAAAGACTCCGATAGAGTGTTGCAAAAATCTTTGATTTTTAAACTTCCCTCTTTCGGAATTTAACCTCTTTAATTTTCTTTACAGTCATTCTATAGCAGCTATTGTAGACTTCCTCAGTTCCTCCTTTAAATCTATTAATAGTGATGTTCCTCAGCGATGTCATAATTTCACTTCTTTTTCTAGTTTTCATTGAAGACCTTCTCTCAATTACTTAATCATGTATCCACTCCTATGCTAATGACTCCACCCATCATTACTTTCCAATTTGAAAGATGCCACTCCAAACGGCAGTTGACGAAAGAATGTTGGCCTTGGAGCAACTGACCTCTGATCTTTCTTGTATTTCAATCTGTGGCAGATAAAATAGGGTTGTTTTCAATGTCTCAAAAATTCAGTTCCTCAATCTCTTTTCTTGACACAACCCTTCCACACAACTATGACATCTTCGTAAACATACTACTTAAACTTCATTCATCCTTAATTTTCTCAGTTTTTCTTTTTTCTTGATCTTTCTTAGTAGGAACACATTACTTCTATTTCTAAACAAGCTTCCAAGAGGTTGGGAGTTCTGAGGTTCCTTCATAATTTTTTCACACCACCCAAGTTGCTTTATCTTAATAGGGGTGTTGTTCACCCCTTTATGAAGTATGATTCACACATCTGGGATGATCCACTCATATAACTTTCTTGAAAAGATAGAGCCTAGGGCTTTTCGTCTTAACTTACACTCACAAATTTTCATTAGTCTCTTTATGCCAATCAAATTGTGTCATTCTCACTATACTTTTCTACTACAACAGACACTGCTCTTCAAAACTCTCTCATCGCATACCTCCTCCCACTGAAGGCTCAAGCTACAAGCTTTTCAACACAGTCTCCACCTTTCTCTGTCCAACTCTGATTCACTGTGGCATGGAGATGACCTAACATGTATGCTCAATTTTACACATTCAACTGGTAAAATCTAGAACACACTCTCTTTATCTATTTTCCCAATTTACTTTCCCAATTTACTTTGACTTACACTTTCAAACTGGCTATGATTCTGACTTTGATCCAATTCTCATGGAATTTGACCAGGTTTCTGGTATTTCTCCAACTCTGATGGAATTGGGTAGGGTTCTTATATATATATATATATATATATATATATATATATATATATATATATATATATATATATATATATATATATATATATATATATATATATATATATATATATATATTGTAATAATCAACAGGAGCATCATTACATGTTCATGAGGTTTTGTGCATTGCTATATATATATATATATATATATATATATATATATATATATATATATATATATATATATATATATATATATATATATATATATATATATATATATATATATATATATATATATGTATTCTGGTAATATAATCTAAGTGTAGTTTTCACCCGCAGTTTTCCCCCTGCAGTAGGTAATAACCTATGCACTGTCAAAGTACTCCTTATGTTATATTATTAGGAGGATAATATTACTTTTTTTTCATTTATGATATATTTGTGTGTGTGATTGGTTATAAATCGATTTCTCTCTATTCCAGACAGTAGGTAGATTTGTTTATATTCTCTGGTGATATATCCTGTCTCAAATTATTCGTGATATATTCGGTCTCAGATATTCTGTCTCGAGTTTGGAACATTCCTCGTTAGGGTAAGTTTTACAAGCTTTATTATTTTGGTTAGGAGTTAATTTCAATTAGTTAATTGTTGTTTAGGAATAGATAATCTGATACGGTTTATCCTTCAGATTCCAGTGCTCGGATCAGATTCCAGTCTGTATCCGTTTCCAGTGCCAGGATCAGTTCCAGTGCTGTATCCGATCAAGATTCAGTCCATAAATCTAGGCTATATAATTCAGTCTCAAGGTCCAATCAGGTGACCCGGTTGCATCAGGGATACATTTAATTCAAATATTCAGCGTATATTCGCAATATGCATTGATAGGATATCACTATAGAGGAAGCCAATGCTGACTCAAGCATATTCTTTAATCAAATAATCGGACGAGCTGTGAGCAGTCTCCTCTGGCTAATCTTGCCAAAGCTAAGTTATTCTTAAATAGTTACGAGTATTATTTTTATTGCTTAATCGTGCCAGTATTTACTGATTAAATATACATTTATTTATATCTGTATATCTAATCAGCACTAAATTATTATCCTATTTTTGTAAACCAATCCAATTGAACAAACTATAATTTATATGTCGGTTACGTAATTATTATTTATTATACATATATATAAATATTCATACTTTGTATATATACCTCATATAATCTAATTGTTAGACACCGTATATATAAAATTATTTATAATTTTTTATATATTTACCCCTTTAGTTACCAATCATGGTTCGCTAAAGTTTTTAAATATTCTTGTGTTGATTCATATTCATTAGTCAACATCATAATCTACATCTACATCCCGGTGTCAGTAAATAATCCGGTACTTACACACATTTGGTATATGCCCTGACAGCCGTGCCGACGGGTATAGCTGGCAGGTTATATAGTTGAATGTGTTGAATCAGGAATTGTATATTCGTTAATTAAATTTCTATGTATTCTTCAGGGTGCATTCTTATTCGTAGCTAGTGTCCTGTGTTTTCCTGTAGTTAGTTTATTATATTACTATATAATTTACTATATCTTTTGGAGTCACAAGAGTTTATTCATTGTTGGGTTTGACATACGTACTTGGCAGCTCTTCATTTAATTTGTCTGGGCCATAGATAAAGGCGAAGAAGTTTAGCAGGGGAATCCTGTAAACCGGACCTGAGTGTCTGCGTTATTCGTTGTTAAACAGAATTTTATTTGAGTTATTGGCTGGGGGCTTGGGAGCTGTGGGTTCTTTGGTCCTGTCTTTGCATTGGTGGGATTGAGTTATCGTCGGCAACCCGTACTCTCACCTTAATATATATATATATATATATATATATATATATATATATATATATATATATATATATATATATATATATATATATATATATATATATATATATATATATTAGAGAGAGAGAGAGAAAAAAACGTTTTGCTTAGGTTTGGAAGGTTGAAAAGATTAGGTTAGGTTGTTAGGTTACATTCCATAATTTGATCATGAAGTTTAAGTGAATTTATTACGCTCTTTGCTGCCAAGCATATGGCTGCTCCTATATCCAGTAATGCACAAAACCTTACATTATCAACTCTCATCCCAGTCCAAG
>SEYY01015620.1:20000-22500 GCA_009176605.1 Armadillidium nasatum | reverse complement strand
TATTTTTTAAATATCGATATTTTTTTATATATCGGCATTCCTAGTTTAAGTATTAACTTTTAATTAGCAGAAAGAGAAATAAAATTTGGCTGATTAAATAAGAAACTGAAATATAAGCCAAAATTGTTTTTTTATTAAGAAAAATGATGAAGCGCAAATTGGTAAGCGCTAATTTCAAAAAACTTCCGCAAAAGCGCAAAATATTTTTTAAAGCGCAAATTTGCGCTTTTGCGCTCTTAAAAAAGTTAAGCGCAAAATGCAAAAGCGCACATTTTCGAAATTTAGCGCAAAACGCAAAAGCGCAAAAAAAAATTTTAAAGCGCAAATTGCGCTTCATTTTGCGCTTATGCCCACCTCTCATTTAAATAACGAAAAGTAAATAATGAAAATTTATATAATTTATTACAGTTCCGAGGCCGGAACTACTTCAACCATCATCAACAACTTCTTAAAGATTCTCCAGTACTTACGTACTTAGGTTCCACAAAGTTCCTCCATTATAAAAATTGACATTATTGACAATTAACTCGTCAATAACTTTCCTGTCAGTTCTGAACCAGAGCTCTAATCTGTTCAGCTTTTTCCTAAACCTTTCTCTAAGCTCTTCTTTTGTTGTTACGAGTTTATTTTCGTCATCATCATCATCATCTATACTGGTTATAAATAAAACGCATTTATCAATTCTCAGTGTTTTCTTTAACCTTGAACTATTGAAAAAGTTCTTATTGTGTGCTCGTTGCATTTGCTCTTTTCGTAATCCAAATAGCACTCGCGGAACACTGGAAGTCATCTTTTCGCGAACGAGGCATACCAACATTACCCAACACACAGTTCGAGTCCCGACATCGTCCATCACTCAAAGGCGGACCGGACGAATTGATCGAATCGAATCATCAATCAGAAGCTAACCCTCATCAGTGGATATAACCAACGGTGGGTGAGAAAGTATTAAATTTTTTGTCTTTAATTAAATTAACTATATTATAATTTATTTTTCTTCTGTTTGGATATTCAAAGTTGCGCGATATTCCTTACATATATATATATATATATATATATATATATATATATATATATATATATATATATATATATATATATATATATATATATATATATATATATATATATATATATATATATATATATATATATATATATATATATATATATATATATATATAATTGAAATGGACAACTTTAAAAACAAAAAGTTTACACAAATTGCTTTAGAAGGTGATTATCGATTCTTTAGACAACTACTCAGTTTTACCAACCTAAGCATATTAAATAGGCGTGGTCTAAACCAGTAGTTGGAGAACTTTCTTGGGCAGTACATTAAATATATACAGTATATATATGTATACAATGATATCATCCCATAGAAGGAGCACGAGTCAGAGAGAAAGGAATGAGATCATATTGGCGATCTGAGCAAAGATTAGAAGATTTGAGATGTTTCCAAATCTTCCTGTTTAAGAATAGGCTCGAAGATTTTAGAAAGAGCTGAGGTTGAAGAAATGGAACGGTAGTTTGAGAGTTGAGAGGGATCCTTCTTTTTCAGCATAGGCTGAAAGAGAGCAAGTTACCAGCAAGAAGGGAAGGTTGAAGTAGAAAGAGAGACGAAATAGTTTACCAAGGAAGGGTGCAAGATCAAAAGGACAAGTTTTTGTGAGCTACAGGAGGGATACCATCAGCAACGTACCCCTTCTTACTGTCAAGCTCAGGGAGAACAGAAATGATGTCTGTAGATGAATTTAAAATTTAAGGCATAAATGAGTTTGGGGGTTGGAGGAGAAGGTATAGCTCCGAATTCGTCATACGTTGAATTAGAGGCAAAAGTTTGAGCGAAGAGTTTAGCTTTTGAGAAAAGTAAAACTGCAGTTGTGCAGTTAGAAGATACTAGAGGAGGGAAAGAGGAAGAAGCAACGTTAGAGTTGACATTTTTTTGCAAAATGCTGGAAAGAGCATGAGGAAGAGGAACAAGAAATATTATTGATTTTATACTGAGAAATGAGTTTTTGGTGTTACAAAGAATAGATTTTGCACGATTCCGGGATAAAATACAAATTGCACGAGTTTCTGAAGTTTAAAGACGGTGGTAATTCCTGAAGGCAGTATTTCTGCGGTGAAGAGCACGAGAACAAGCTGTGTTAAACCAAGGTTTATAAGGTTTAATAGTGAGGAGAGATTATAAATGTACGCCTCCATGCAACAGGGAATTACTTCGGTAATGCCCTCCGCAAACAACGAGGGACCCTTCCCACGAAAGCAATAATCGTTCCACGGGAAGTCACAGAAGTACCACCGCAAGTCTGACTAGCTTACGAACCGAAATGCCACAACGTATACTCGCATAGGCGAGGGAATACTCGGAAAGATAGAAGACGACACAGATATAAGGTGATCGGAGGAACACAGAGAAGGAGAGAGTTTAACAGTATAAGAAGGATTACAAGTTTAAAAATAAGGTCTAGAATGTTGAGTTCATCTCCAAGAC
>SEYY01015620.1:0-17500 GCA_009176605.1 Armadillidium nasatum | reverse complement strand
ATATATATATATATATATATATATATATATATATATATATATATATATATATATATATATATATATATATATATATATATATATATATATATATATATATATATATATATATATATATATATATATATATATATATATATATATCCAAAACATGGAACATGGTATACATTACTTCCTAGTTATATAAAGGGAATTAAAGTAAAATATTTCTAAACTTACTGAGAGACTATTTTGTGCGAAGCTGAAACATTCGTTTTTTAAATATATGGTCCATTTTTTGATAAAAAATCAAGATTGGAATTGGAAAAGTTATCTAGTCAAAGCAGCTAACTTTTTAAAATGACTGAACATTATGGCAGAGCCTGATACTTCACTAATACATGTAGAATGATTTTTTTTTTCCTTTTAAAATTCTTTTAACCTATTATCATACCTGTTTAAGTTTCATTTCTTCAATATTCTTGAATTCCATCAATTTTCTTCTTTTTTCCTCTTTTAGTCTTTCTTCTCTCTGTTTTCTCTCCTTTTCCTGCATTTCCCTCGCCTCTGCTTCTATCTTCTCTAGTTCTCTTGATTCCTGAACCTTTCGCATACGTTCTTCATTTTTTCTTTAAAATTATGAGTTCACATTAGATTCAGTTTAAAACAGATCAAAACAAAACAAAGAAGAATAGACAAACCGAGTTAAATTATAATATAAATAATTTGTTAAACCCGATTATTTAGATAACTAGGCACATTTGCTAATGAAACATATTTCAACAGTTTACTTTTACGTTCACATTTATAAGTCACTATACTTAAAATATGTGCAGTAAAGAAGAAAGTTGCTAGACAGAAGAAAAACAAAAAAAACATTCTGGTCAGGGTTTGTTATATTTTTTAATTTCAACATTTCTTAAGTAGTTTAATCACCCTCTCATCCTGACCCCAACTTTCTTAACAAGTGAAACAAAATAAAATATCATTACGATAACTTTACTCTCGTTATTTATTCAGCACATGACACTAGAACTTCCCATACCCCAAAAGCATTCATCCATTTCATCACAGTTTGTAAAAGGCAATTATACTAATGGAAAACTGAAGGCAATTATTAAAACTTTACAGCTACTAAATCTTTTCAAATTGTTCAATAATTTAAATTTTGATACATCAATGTATATTAACATAGAACTGCTACTAACTAAAGTATATGTTAAGAAAGCGTTTCTCAATAGGTCATGAAGGCAATTGGGCTTCGTTAAACAATACTCTTCTAATCCTTGATTCCACAAAATATTTACTGGAGAGCTTCTATTGTTTTACCAATTTTTTAATCAACATTTATTCGAACTCAAAAATACTTACAATACAGTATAATAATACTAATAAAAATAATAATAATAATAATATTAACTACAACCTTTTCTTTTTATCTCTCTGCATCTTCAACGTTTCTTCACGCTTTTTCCTAATTTCTTCTTTTCTCTCTCGCATCCTCCTCATCTGTTCTTTCTTCTTTTCTTCTGTGGGTTTGTTGGGAAGTACCTTTGTAGGGTATGATGGACCCATCACTATATTCTTCACTCGCGATGCTTCCGCTGGAGTGCTAATAGCCTTTTAAAAGTGTTTAATGAATTAGAAATATTTAAAAAAATAAAAATAATTCAAAATATAATCACTTAATAACACTAAATTATTATACCTTTCCTCCAATTTGAGGAGAAGAACAAATAATAGGCTTTCGCTCCTGTGCATACGTGCTCTGAAATCCCGCAGACCCAAAATTAGACTGCTTTATCCCAAGCATCTTGAAAATAAAAATTTAGGTTAAAATTAGTGATGGGACGATAAAGGATTTTTTTACGATGACGATTGTAGTAAATTTGTCGATGATGATGAAATTGAAAATGTACATTTCAAAAATTTCCTGTATTTTAATAAATTTCAAAAGTTTTTTTAATAAGGAAGAATTAAATTATGTTTCGTTTATTCTTTATACAAATGTGTAAATACATTTTAATATACAGAATAAGTATCTTCAGAATACTGATTTCAAAAAATTTATTATAGTACTTTAAATTTAGAGGTCTTAAATTGTAATGTAGAAACAATCTGTTTCCTACTTTCTGATCACTCTGGGGTAACTTAACTTTAGTCTTGGAAAGTATATTTGGTCCCCACTACTAAACAGTCTTTCACCCTCAACAGGACAGGGGTTCCCAATCTTTTAAGGCTAATGTCCCCTTTTTATACCACTGTATAAGGTCACTCACCCTCACACGTCTATACTTAAAATTATATATATATATATATATATATATATATATATATATATATATATATATATATATATATATATATATATATATATATATATATATATATATATATATATATATAACTATATACTGTGGTTTTAGGTATTGGATTAGCTGTTCAACTTCAATGATTATATTTATATACCAAAATATGAAAATTAATCGGCAAAAAATCAGCAGAAAACTTAAAGACGATGACGATTGAGAAAAAAATATGCCGATTTTGCCAATGACAATTAATCATCAACACGACAAACCTTTCAATTTAAAAACTTCAATTTTTTTCTCTTCCCAGCATTCAACATCCAAACTTCGCTCCCATACATAACCACCGTTAAACAACCTCCCTCAAACATTCTCACCTTCAATTCCCTTGGTAACCTTACTCTTCTCAAACCACCTAACACATTCTCCCTTTCTCTTATCTTGTGCCCAACTTCACCCATACTGTCTCCCTCTCCAAAAATAAACCCCAGATACTTAAAGGAACACGCTCCAATTTCTCACTACCCGCGCCTTAATCTGTATATCATCTCCCTCATTCACACTCCTCTCCCCTCCCTCCCCATTTTTAATCCACAGCACTTTACTCTTAAGCCCAATTCATCACAACCCTACAAACTCATCCACAATACTTTCAAGCCAAAAATACATCACCCACATGCCATCATGCTCCCTCAATCTCACTCCTTTCCCTACCCTATCTATCTTTCTCACCACTTTGACAATGAATAATATGAATAACCACACAGAAATTACACAACGGTCTTACACCATTATTTACATGAAAAAAACTTAAGTTTCCTTCTGTTTACTCTCACGTATGCACTACTATTCCTATATAATGCTCTAATACCTTCCTGTACTTTTTCCTCAATTTGATACTCATTCAGGACCTCCCACTGTTTATTCTAAGTCCATAAAGCACATGAACACATCCTTCTTTTATCTCGACTTTTCTCTCAATCATTCTTATTGTAAGAACCTAATACATATATAAGACCTTCCTTCTTTGAAACCCCCATGTTCCTCTCCTATCAACCGATCCATCCCTACCTTACTCAATAAAATTCTTCCATGCACTTCCCCACTACGCTAAGTGAACAATTGGGACATGTTAGAATGTTTTGTCCAACATTAGTGAACGGGGGGAATCCAGGAGTTAGATCATTGTCTGATCTGCAAGTGGGAAAATGGAAGGTCTTGCTTTTTGAGACCAGGTGTGCAGAGCACACTTTATCAAAATTTCTATATATATATATATATATATATATATATATATATATATATATATATATATATATTGTCAGATTAAGTCTAATGCTAATATTTTTAACAGATTGATGTCATGAGAGGATAATAATTGTCGATAGAAATGTCCATCACCATCGTTCATATCGGTTTTCAAAAAGAAATTTTACGTAATCCAAGAAGATAAGAAGAAGATAATCACTTCATTTAAATAGATAAGTTTTATGGTTTCTAATTCTAATTTTTCTTATATCTTATCTTTTCTAGGTATTCCACATTAATATTTAATTAAATAAAACTATAAAAAGAAACTTTAAAAACAAAAATAAAAACAATAACAATCTCGTTAAGGAACTGTTATATTATTCCAAAGAATTTTCAACCACCAAGTAAACTACGTTACCTACGCAGTTTACGTAAGTAATTTTACTATTCTTTTTCCTACACGATATATAAAATTTTCATCTATATAATAAAAATCTATATAATTTATTTACAGTTCCGAGTCCGGAACTAACTCCCACAACAATCAACTTCTCTCAACGATTATTAAAGAATTATAAATTTAACCTCAATCATCAGAATTGACCTTATGTACTTTTATTATAAAGAAGAACTTTATTTTGTTCAGTTCCGAAACCAGAGCTCTAATCTGTCCAGCTCTTTCCTTAATCTTTCTCTCTCCACGTTCTAACCGTGTTGAAAAAATTTCATTCATATATTTCTGTCATCATCGTCATTTAATATTGGGTACCAATAAAACACCTATAGTCATTCTTCGTGTTTTCTTTACCCTGAACTACTGAAAAAGTTCATGTTGTATACTCGTTGCAATTGCTCTTTTGCGTAATCCTGCTGTACTCACAGAAGATCTGAGATCATCTTTTCGAGAGGACAGATTGCGACATCAACTATCCATTTCAACAACATTGATGCTAACCTCGCCTCGACAAGGAGAATAGATCGACTCAACTAGACCACCTAGAACCGCCTCCTCATCAGTGGATTTAACCAACGGTGGGTGAAAAGTATTAAATTTTTCGTCTTTAATATAATTTAACTATATTGTAATTTATTTTTCTTCTGTTTGGATATTCAAAGTTGCGCGAATAGCTTACAATATATATATATATATATATATATATATATATATATATATATATATATATATATATAATATATATATATATATATATTATATATAACAAAAATAGTCTTATAATGGCAAGTTTCAAGAAAGTTGTAGCGAAGCTACAATTTTTTTGAAGCCAGTTTGCTGAAGCCAAAACTTCGGCAGAATTGTCTAAGGGCACATTCTGATACCATAAAAGCGCAATTTCCAGTTTAGAATGTTCGAATGCCTAAGTGAAAAACAAAAACAAGAATTTCAATAAATTGTTTAATCAGGAAACTATCTTATTTTAATCTATTCTAAGTAAAGAAACTTTTTGTATAATTATCATATTTTAATTAATATATTTTGAGAAAATTGAGCATTTTCGTTAGTGTGTATATATTAGGGATGGAGCGATACCAAAATTTTTACTGATACCGATACCTAAAAATTCCCCGAAGCCAAAACCCGATACCTGAAAATATGCCGATACTACTACCGATACCGATACTTTACTCCTATACAAATTTTTTGCCGATACCGATACTACACTGCATCCCTAGTATATATATATATATATATATATATATATATATATATATATATATATATATATATATATATATATATATATATACAGTGGAACTCCATTATTCGTCCCCTCCAGTATTCGTCTTTTCCGATATTCGCCCTGTAATTTTTTTTCTGATATTCGTCGAAAAATCAATATTCGTCCTACCTACAAAAGCCTATAACCTTAAAAATAAAAACTCTTAATAACAATCATTGTTTTTCTCATCCCAAAGGTAAATTTCTTTTTAAAATTTTATTTGTGTTTAGCGTTTATGTAGGCCTACACAGTGCGTATTACGTATTATTTATGGCAGTACGCTGTTTAATATGTACTGTAGTTGAATCGTACAGTGTTTGAAATGATTTCGGAGATCGATTCTAGATTGAATTTTTTTTTTTTGTTAAAGAATAGATAGGCAAAATTCGAGGCTGGGAACGAATTAATCCATTTTTAGTTAATTCCTATGGGAAAAAATTATTCGATATTCGTCTTTTTTGATATTCGTCATCCCCTCAGGAACGGATTAATGACGAATAGTGGAGTTCCACTGTATATATATATATATATATATATATATATATATATATATATATATATATATATATATATATATATATATATTAGGGATGGAGTGAAGTATCGGTATCAGTAAAAATTTTGGTATATGAATGGATAACGTATCGGTATCGGTAAATTTTCAGGTATCGGGTATCGGTACCTGTAAATTTTTAGGTATCGGTAAAAATTTTGGTATCGCTCCATCCCTATATATATATATATATATATATATATATATATATATATATATATATATATATATATATATATATATATATATATATATATATATATATATATATATATATGGGTCATTCCAAGTCACTTCAACCAAAATTTGGCAATTTTTTTCCGTGACCCCTTTCGATTTTTATGAAAAATGGCACACTAACAGATCTTGTTGAGAAAATATGAATGGCGTTTATTGCAGGTCTCTAGCTCATACGGTTCAGAAGATATGACCTTTGAAACTTTGGTCAAAAATGTCAATTTTCAGAGAGTAGTCCGAGGTCAAAATACAATATCTCGGCTTCTATGGCACTTAGAAGCATCGTGTAAAGACCATTTAAAAGATCTTGAATAGCGGTACAACATTTATTTAGATGATTTTGACCTCGGAGGTCAAATAAAAAATTTGACCTATTGGTGACCTTGACCTTGACCTTGAAAAAAAACCTCATCTTCGATTTTTTTCAAACTTTGCTGAATTATTGTTATATATGTATATTTTAATTTTTTTAATGAATTATTTTATGGTTTTGGCTTGGTTTAGAAAATATAAGCAATTTAATAAGTACAAATATCACATTTTTCACTTTTTTGCGATTTTTATCTCTTTCAATGTATAGTTCCAACATTTCCATTTCTCTTTCTCTCTCATATATATATATATATATATATATATATATATATATATATATATATATATATATATATATATATATATATATATATATATATATATATATATATATATTGTAAGGGGCTGGCTGCTGCCGAGTATATTTTTCTCGTTTCAGATTGCATGGAGTATTCTCTGAGGAATATAGTCTTAACTGCTTGTTGCTTTGCTGTTATGCTGTTTGATTTTGACTGTGCTTGGGATCCACAATATTAATGTGCATGTGCCATGTCCTAGACTGGAGAGCGTGAAGGGAGATTGATATTAACATGTTTATTTGTTTAGATACGTTAATGTTATTCTTCTATGTTAAATTTATTTTTATTATTATTATTATTTATTGAGTGCACTTGTGCTAATGAAAAGTCTTATGAGCTATTGTTCCCATTTCGGGCAATAATTAAAAACAGGTTATTCTTATTCAAACAGGTTGTTATTCTCAAGAAGGCATATTACCCTTTCAAGAGTAGGTTATATTCTTTGTGTTTTTATTATTATTATTAATTCATTATATATTTTTAGATCATTTAAACTGAGGTGAGGCACTGGGGTAATTATTTATAATTCTCACAGGTGCCGGTCTAGGGCCTTATTGCCTAGTGCTAATCTGGAGTTATAATCTCTATACCTATCAGGTAGAAAATATAGATAAGAGACCTTAATGGTTTTTGAGATTATCATATATTTTTTTTTTTTATAAAATTTTAATATTTAATATTCACTTTGGGAAAAGAAAATATGTCAGTAGTGTGATAAATTTCACAGTAAAACATTTTCCACTTTCAAATCTTTGGTTGTTTTAAACCATTACTCTTTTTTTCTCTTTATTTTGTGTATATAAAGAGGCTATCTTGTGTACTGTGAACTATAGATAATTTTATGTGAATATTGTAAGTGTAAGATCATATATATATATATATATATATATATATATATATATATATATATATATATATATATATATATATATATATATATATATATATATATATATATATATATATATATATATATATATATATATATATATATATATATATATATATATATATATATATATATATATATATATATATATATATATATATATATATATATATATATATATATATATATATATATATTATATATATATATATATATATATATATATATATATATATATATATATATATATATATATATATATATATATATATATATATATATATATATATATATATATATATATATATATATATATATATATATATATATATATATATATATATATATATATATATATATATATATATATATATATATATATATATATATATATATATATATATTTATATATATATGAGAGAGAAAGAGAAATGGAAATGTTGGAACTATACATTGAAAGAGATAAAAATCGCAAAAAAGTTAAAAAATGTGATATTTGTACTTATTAAATTGCTTATATTTTCTAAACGAAGCCAAAACCATAAATAATTCATTAAAAAAATTAAAATATACATATATAACAATAATTCAGCAAAGTTTGAAAAAAATCGAAGATCAGGTTTTTTTTCAAGGTCAAGGTCACCAATAGGTCAAATTTTTTATTTGACCTCCGAGGTCAAAATCATCTAAATAAATGTTGTACCACTATTCAAGATCTTTTAAATGGTCTTTACACGATGCTTCTAAGTGCCATAGAAGCCGAGATATTGTATTTTGACCTCGGACTACTCTCTGAAAATTGACATTTTTGACCAAAGTTTCAAAGGTCATATCTTCTGAACCGTATGAGCTAGAGACCTGCAATAAACGCCATTCATATTTTCTCAACAAGATCTGTTAGTGTGCCACTTTTTATACAAATCGAAAGGGGTCAGGGTTTTTTGTCGGTTGAAGTGACTTGGAATGACCCATATGGAAATTATTCTTTTTGTTTTTTGTTTAGGCATTTGCACATTCTAAACTAGAAATTGTGCTTTTATCAGCTTTTTTTGCGACTGCATAAAATTTAGGAAAGAAAAACAAACGCATTTAGGAAAACCTAAGAGGATCATAAGCAAAATATTAGCTGCTTTGCCTCATTTCTGAAAAATTCATTTAGTTTTACCTCAATAATAACAAATAATACTGATAATAGTAAATAAAAATAATAAAAAGAATAAAATTTAATAATAATAATATACATACTTTTGCTGCAAGTCTGGATGACCTTCTAACATTTTCAACTGGTGGAGGTGGAGGTGGAGGTGGAGGTGGAGGTGGAGGGGGAAGTAGAGGTGGCACATTTTCAATGTCTTCAACTAAATAATATTTAAAACAAATTTTAAAAAAATTTAAAAAAAAAAAAAAAAAAAAAAAAAAAAAAAAAAAAAAAAAAAAAAAAAAAAAAAAAAAAAAAAAAAAAAAATATATATAATATATATATATATATATATATATATATATATATAATATATATATATATATATATATATATATATATATATATATTATATATATATATATATATAGGGGATGGAGTGAAGTATCGGTATCGGTAGTATCGGTATTTTTTAGTATCGGTATCGGTAATATATATATAATATATATATAATATATATATATATATATATATATATATATATATATATATATATATATATATATATATATATATATATATATATATATATATATATATATATATATGCGCATCTCTTAATTAGCGCGATTTTAGTTTGTGAAAACCAATAGGAGTGGTAAAGTAATTTGAACTTATTCCTTAATGTACGCAAAATTAATTTTGATTAAGAGTTTTTTTAATATCCAGAGCTTGGATGTTTCTCGTGGTACAAGAATTTCAAATTGTAATTTTGTGTCATACACAGCATCAGACAGTTGACGTTCAGTCGTTTTTGTAAAAGATATCGATGCTATTGGAGAAGATCTTGGTTTCAAGGGAGTTGGTATTGAAAATGTTCAAGAACTAATAGATTCAACTAGTAAAGAATTAAGCAATGAAGATCTTGAGAATGAAGAGCAACATGCATGCATGAAATACAAAGTAGATAAAGATCCCAATTTGATGGCTGTCAAAGAATTTATGAAATATTTCAAATTTTTAATGCCCTTTGAGAACAGATTACCAGCATGGGTACAGATGTAAATTCAAACTAAACGTTTTCCACACTTAAGAAAAGTAAAGGACATATTACCAGAAAATTTACGAGGAAAGAAAACCTAAATGCCAAATACCAACTATTTATATATATAATTTTTTTATACTGCAGGATTGTGTTGACTGCAGAAAGTTTTCCCATTCCTGTAATCTACATGGAAAGAAAGAAAAACTGGTTAAAAAGGGCTCTCTCTCTCTCTATATATATATTTATGAAAAAAATAAAAAATACTTTTAAAATTCCATCTCTTTAGAGACTCAGGTCTCTGGCTTGAGAATAATTTTTTGAACCAGGACTCCAGACTCTGGCCAAAAATCACTTTCTGGTGCATCGCTATTTATTGCATTTATATACATTTTTTGACAGGTTTTACCTATTGTTAAGCATTAATTAGGATATTTACTTGCATTTTACTAGCTTAAATTATGAGTTTTGGGACTTAGCAAGGATATTTTAGTGGTTTTAGAATGGATTAATTCACATTTCCTTATTTATAAGAAAATTGCTTTTGAATTCAAAATTTTCTGGGCTTGAACAGACTCCACGAATAATTTATGTTTGAGTTTTGAGGTTTGACTGTTTAAGCAATTTAATGACATACATTATTTAATTGAGAATAATATGGATTATGAAATGATTATGGATTATTATTCTTATAAGCTAAAATCAATATTATGAATAAATAGCTTACAAGGAAAACATTAAGTAAACACTACTTAGCGACTGAATATCAGATACACTGTACCTTAAGTAATTAATGCAAATTAATAAGGAAAATAAATATTCAAAATCTTACCAATTTTTTTATTCCTTTTTCTTGCAGGTTTTTTAGGAATTGGAACTTCCCCTCTAGCCTCTTTTGCAGAACGTACAACTTCATCCAGCCAATCAAAATGTTCCTGTATATATATATATATATATATATATATATATATATATATATATATATATATATATATATATATATATATATATATATATATATATATATATATATATATATATAGGGACCGACCGGGGCCCCAGCTTAAAATCAAAGAAAACCGGAGTTTGCCTGCCAGGGTTGAAAAAGCAAATTTTACCTATGGGAGTTCAGTTTAAAAAAAATTCAATTTTCAGCCGATTCTTCTGAAATTTTCACTGTGTGTAGCTTTTTTTCCCGGTAAAGAATAGTTCAATTCTAGTATTTTTCTTAGTCTATAACTGTTAAAAAGTTTTTTTGGAAATGACCCTATTTCAAAGGAATAACGAGGCCAAACCACTTTTTTGGAATGATCTGAAATTTGGACTGTATATTCAGAATTTTATGTTCTACAAAAGCTTCTAACAGACTTTTGTACCTAAATTTATTTAAAAAAATGTTATAGGCCCAGAACTGACTATCTATCAAAAAACAATTTTTTTCCCTTTTAAATCCACTTTTTCGGACAAAATTTTTTGAAAAAAAATTTTTTTTTTTTTTTTTTTTTATTTTTGGTGGGTATAGAGAAGAGAGATGGGGCTACAATTTTTTCTCTATGTTATTCGATGTGATTCGTTGGTTTTGAGATATAGCCTCTCAAAAAAGTCCATTTTTGACCAAATTTCAAAAATTCCAAAAGTTTGAGAGGTTATATTTCGTTTCAAACAAATGGTTTTTAATAATACACTAATAAAAGTTGTTGCCCTGTTCCTCCTCTAAACAATAAAAAAAAAAAAAAAAAAAAAAAAAAAATTAGTAGGTAGCATTTCCTTTTTAAATACAATTTTTTTTTCTCCGGAATGGTATGATTTTTTCAAATTTTTTTTTTCAATTGCTTTTAACTTTTTTTCTAGATGTGATATCAAAAATCTGTTCCCAATAATGCAAAAAATTGGGGCTAAGATTGTTCAGTTAAATTTTCAGCTTATGTGGTTTGACCCAGTTATTCGTTTTTGTTTTTCAATTTTGGGACCAAATAACTTTCAAACCGTTTTAGATTCAGAAAAATGTTCGAAACGAACTCAGAACTTCGGGAAATAAATGCATACACCCTGAAAATTTCAGCTGTCAAATAATAATAAAAAAAATTTCAAACAAAATATAAGAAAATTAAGATTTTTTTCTTTTTTCAATATTTACTTTTTCTTTTCTGTTTCTTTTGAAAGCTCCTTTTCTGCTAGTGTATATAGTGATTATATATATATATATATATATATATATATATTATATATATATATATATATATATATATATATATATATATAATATATATATATATATATTAAATAAACTTCATCCCCCAGGAAGGAGTATCGTCCTGTCAGTGGGATCTTTCGAAGAAGATCCTAGGGTTTCACGGGCCAAGGCAGATACCGCTGTTGGGGGGAGAAAGGGCCTTGGACAACCACCAAGGTCAGGGGATGTAAATTGTGTATTTGTCTGCATATAATTGACGCTCAACTCAAGGACTACACTTACCCTACTTGTATTCATAGGAACATAGGAAAATAGAGACAGTTAGAAGCCACAAGGGCCTATCGAGACTGTCCCAGTCCAAACAAATAATAACAATACTAATACATGCACGAAAGACTAGGTCTATCCCATCCCAGTTATCAGTTCATTCATGCATAGTCATGCATAGATAAAAGAAAAACTAAACCCCATTACACATGCAATACTCAATGAACCATTACCCACTACAAAAACTGCCGTTAGGCTTAGTCATCCAAGAAATTGGGGATAAGATTATTCAGTTAAATTTTCAGAACCAGTAGTTTGACCCAGCTATTCATTTTTTTTCAACTTTGGGTCCAAATAACTTTCAAACCGTTATAGACTGAGAAAAATGCCCAAAATCAACTCAGAACTTCAGGAAAAAAAAGCGTATACCCTGAAAATTTCAGCTCAGTCAAATAATAAAAAAATATAAGAAAATTAAGATTTTTTTTCTTGTTTTTCCAATATTTTCTTTTTCTTTACTGTTTCTTTTGACTGCTCCTTTTCTGCTAGTGAATGTTCATCTTTGTGTTTTGATTTTAGATACCCCATAAAGATTTGATTGAAAATTTTTTTACTTGTGGCACCCAGAGATTCTCTTCTAATTTTCTGACTGCAGATGTTACATTTAGCTATTTTGAGCCTATCCTGAAACATTGTAAAGTACTCCAATACTGCTGAAGCTGATCTTGTAGCCATATTGACTGAAAGTAGAAACAAAATAATAATTTTGAAATAATGTAGCTAAATGATACAAGTTTGATATACAGCAATAAAATAACAATGATATGTATAAATACAGGTTATATTGATAATTTTATATTTTACATTTTTTAAAACTTTACCTTAGGGTCTTACCTAGGTAAACCTGTTGAATCACTTATGAATCAGAATTTTGTTTTTTTTTAATTTTTGAACTTTTTTTATTATACAAAATCTGTAATTTTCTGAAATATTTTAAGAGAAAAAGCATATAATCATTAATTTAAGTGAATTGTTGACTATTCTACGCCTTCCTTATAATTAAATAAACTTCAATTAAATATCTAATTTTCTTAACCTAAAATTTCAGTGCTTTTGACCTTTTTACAAATTTTAGGCAATCTTGGCCAGAACCCCGGTCCCGCCAAAATTCCAGCCCCAGTCAGTCCCTAGTTGTGTAACAAACTTGTATCATTAAGCTACAATTTTAAATTATTATTTTGTTTTTACTTTCAGTCAATATAGTTAAAAGATCAGCTTCAGAAGTATCAGAGTACTTTACAATGTTTCTGGATAGACTCAAAATAGCTAAATGTAACTTCTGAAGTCAGGATATTAGAAGAGGACCTCTGGGTGCCCAAAGTAAAAATTTTTCAACTAATCTTTATGTGGGCATCTACAATCAAAACGTAAAGATGAACATTTACTAGTTGAAGAGGAAGAGTCAAAAGAAAAAGAAAATATTGAAAAAAAAAAAATCTTAATTTCTTATATTTTGTTTGATTTAATCCACCATTGATAAGTATAATTTGCCATTTCAACCCAGGCAAGCAAACTCTTGTGTTCCCAATTTTTAGCCGAGGTTTGCCAGGGCCGGACCCCAGTCAGTTCATATGTAGGACCACACAGTCTGGTCAATAAAGGTCCTGACACTATCATCAAAATGTTCTCCTAAAATGTATGATATCCTGTAGAACCATAAGTGCCTCCCCAGAATCTGGTCATTAAAAGGTATGGCCCCAATGATCAAGTGGTTGAGTAATTCCTAGTATATCTATATATATATATATATATATATATATATATATATATATATATATATATATATATATATATATATATATATATATATATATATATATATATATATATATATATATATATTACCTGAAACTGACTAGTCAGATTATTGCACAAATCACTGCTCTTCTGGGAGAGTAAATACAACTCATTCTGCAGCTGGCCATTTTTTGTTAGCCAATCTAAAGAATTAAAAAACCTATCTGGAAAAACATTTAATTAAATATGTAAATTTTATAAAACAAAACTATCAAGAATGGTAATCAGTATGAGAGGTTTCAAAGAAAAAAAATAAATAAATTTTAAGATAATTTCTGACTTAAAAAAAAAAAAAAAAAGGAAAAAAATATTTACATTAAACTATGTACTGGTATATATACGGTATATATACGGTATATATATATATATATATATATATATATATATATATATATATATATATATATATATATATATATATATATATATATATATATATATATATATATATTGAAAAGAAGTTTCATTATATTTTTTCCCATTATAAAAAAAAATGAAATAACAGGTATAAATAAAATTGTAAAATCTGAATTGAAAGACAAAGAGATAAATTATACACAGTCACGAAGTTAAAAAGAAGCCAGTAAAAGATTAAAATAAGAGTGAATAAAGAAAGAACAAATATATAGAAAAAAATCAATATCATCTGATCATCCAAAGGATAGTATAAAGGAAACTGAAAATTGGTCTCCCATATTTATGGGTAAGTAGAAAAATGAATAAGTTTTGTTGTGGTATAACAAATTTTAGGGAGAACATTATTAAAACAAAATTTAAACAATAATTAAATAAAATGAAGGAACAATGAATAAGCTCATTAAAGGGAATTGCATTAAATGTAAAGTATAAGTTCATTAGGATAAATTGCATTAAATATATGAAATTTGTAAAATAAGTAACTTCTAATAAATTAAAGTTTATAACTTACCAAGAATAAAAGAGAATGTTCAAAAAAGTTAAGGAAATAAATTAAGAGGAAAAAGTAATGTTCTTGTGTGCTTTATTTTAAAGGACACAGTTTGGGAATACAAGACCAAAATTCCAGCAAGAGTCAAGGATCCAATCCTGTTCCTAGTTGACCACCACACATTTCACTCTTGAAAGCCAAAGTTAGTGGGTTTGATTTAGGTTTTACCTTGGAGGTTCTAAAACAAACAATTCAAGTTATCCTTTGAGGAAACTGTAGTGCCTAAATTTATAAGACCAGTTTAAACTGTGGTAAGAATCCAATTACTGTCAAAGAGATGTGATAGTTCCGTTTAACGTGATAACCTAATTTTGTGAAAGTACAGACTAGAGAATTAAATTTACAATTTTTGTTGATGTATGTTATCCATTGTTGATTAATTTAAAATTGTCTTTGAGACATTATTATTTATTAACTAGTATTTAATTTGACCATTATCACTTTTCCATATTTAATTGATTTTTCAATACCTTCATTATTAATTTGATATTATCTAAAGTTTTTTTTTCAATTCTTATTGGTTTGATAATATTTATTCTTAAGATTATGCTTATATATATATTTTAGTTATATTTAAATTGGTTAGGGAATAGCTATATTTAAACAATAATTGAATAAGTAATAGGTTAGATAGGTGAGGCCTCTAGGTTTAGTGGTTAAGTAATTATATATATGTAAATAAAATTGTGCCTAATAATATTTTCATAAGTAAAATTTGTTATATTTTTTAAGTTTGTTTGTTTTCTCCATTGTCGCTGAGTTCTCTGTAAGTTAAATGATAAAATAAGGAGGTACACTGTTCTTTGGTGAGTATTAAGTTCTTTGCTTTTCCCCAACTTTGGAGGAATTCTTTATTAATTAATATAAATTTTGTCACCCAGTAGCAAAGTCAGTCTCTCTGGAAACTTATATCTTTTCATCCTGGGAGGAACAAAGAAAATCCTTGAACCTTATCTAAACTACACAAGGACCCTTTGAAGGTGCTGAAGGTCGTTTGGAAGATGAATTATAAAAAAAATTATTTGCACCTCTCATGTAAGTGAATTATCATTACAATATACATATTGAATGAAAATTACATAATTTTTTTAATATTTGTAGTTGTTTACAATAGTATTTAGGAATGATATATCAACTATATGAACAATTATCAATTATTACAGTATTATTCTGCTGGTATATGATATATCGGAACATGACATGCATTATTACAGTTTTGAATTGTTGTAAAAAGAGTTTGTTACAAAAATGTGGAATGCTATATATATATATATATATATATATATATATATATATATATATATATATATATATATATATATATATATATATATATATATATATATAATATATATAAAAAAAAAAAAAAAAAAAAAAAAAAAAAAAAAAAAAAAAAAAAAAAAAAAAAAAAAAAAAAAAATAAAAAAAAAAAAATGTAAGATTTTCTGGTTTTTTTTTTTTTTTTTTTTTTAACATTGACATGAATTAATTATTCCTTTCTCTCCCTATAGAATATACTGAAAATTAAATTTTTTGTGAGATAAAGGGAAATTTGAAATAAAAAAAAATTAGGAAATACTGAAGTGGAAAAATTAAAACCAACTATAAACAAGAGGCAAGTGGAAAACATTATTGTGAAGCGGCCCATTTATTATTGGATTTTGAATATCCCCAATTTTGGGTAAGTTTTAACTTTACATTTGTTGATGAACCAAAAGAGTAAGGCGATTTTCCTCTTCATAATCTCTCGATATTTTCATTTACATTTTCAATTTCGCATGAAATGCCATCAATGGTAAAATTCGAAATTCCACTGGAGACCAAATCTAGTCCATCTGATAATCGAGAGGAATTTGCTTTTAAAAGTTTTTAGAAAGGATACACACATTGATAGCTATGTGCATTGGCTCTCTTGTCATGAGTCCACGTGAAATTTCGCATGTTAAAGGGTTTCTTTTTAAGAGCTTTTAGACTTTGTAGTCTGGAATATTTGAATGGGGAGATTGCACACATTAGTAAGATTTTTAAAACTCTTGGATATCCTTCTCAATTCATAAATAAAGCTTTGAAATCCACAAAAAGAAGATTGCGAGGTGTTAAAAAGCAAGATGTACTAGATTTGGTCTCTAGTGAAATTTCGAATTGTACCATTGATGACATTTCAAATTATTGAAAATGTAAATGAGAATATCAAGAGATTATGGAGAGGAAAATCGCCTTGTTTGACATAGCTAATAAGTTTATAGTAAACATACCCACTGACACTACCAACATTAAAAAAAATTTTCTAACAGAATTTTTGTTGGTGTCAAGTGTCCCAACAAATATTAAAAAGTTTTTTCATAGACCAAAAAATCTCGATAACAAAGGATGAACATAATGCAGGTGTTTATCAGTCCCTTGCAAA
>SEYY01015619.1:7500-20000 GCA_009176605.1 Armadillidium nasatum | reverse complement strand
TCCGAAAATAAAAATTTTAAATGAATTAAGTTCTTGGTTTTCTTTTTCAATTAAGGGGACTAATAGTAGTTTACCAAAATGTTTGTACATGGCGCTAAAGAAAATATCTGATAAAGGTAACAAAATAGTATTTTCATATATGTCTACGGTTTGCCAAAGTTATACAAGCAAGTTCCATTGCACTCAGTTGTATTATAGAAGATATTATTTGTGACTTATTAATTAACCAAGAGGGGTTTGTGGGTAATATATTTAGTGAACAGATTTCGGACAAAAGTTTTTTATAGGTTTGGTAGAAAACAGTTTCCATAATAGAGTTTGGACTTAGTTTCATTGTTCACGAATGTTTCAATACAATAAGCATTAGACTTGTTGGAGGAATATGATGTTGAATTTGCCATTAACTTTTCAGTATCATTTGAGGTTATAAAATATTGATGAATAGTATTTTAGATCATTCGTATTTTGTCTAATGGAAGATTTTTAAAGCAAACTAAGGAATTGAGAATGGGTTCTCCACTATTCTCCGTAATCAGTAAAATTTTCATGGAATTCTTTGAAGGAAAAATGAAGTTTAATAATTTTAATTAAACACTTACGCTACGTAAATGTTTTTGAGGTATGGGATGACAACATATCTCCAGAATACTCTTGAATAAATTTTGTTCCATGTGCATCTATAAATTTCAAGGTGCAAAAATAATTTCTTTTGTAAAAAAGTTTTGAGATGCTTTCATGTTGCCCTTAATTTAAAGTTCACAGAAAAAATACCCACAAACTCCTATGTACACTGGCATTGATCTCATTGGTCGTATGTTAAAAGAGGTATCATTATCTGACAGATTTTGAGGGCATTCAAAATTTGGAGCTCCCTAAATCGTAGACAATGAAATTGATCATAATTTTTTAAAAATTATTCAACGCTATTTTTCTTTTCGTGATATAGCTACTCAAATTAGAATTTTTAAATTTTTTTTTTTCCAAAATCTGAGAACAAATCTGAAGGAACAAATAACGTTGAATGAAGTATTGAGAGAAAGTTGAAGCTTTGTATCTCAACTTTTTTTCTGAAGCAATGTCAAAAATCTGTTCCTAGCGTTTATAGCTAATAGAACCGAGCTTACTGTTCAATTTTCAGTCATCTCGACCAGTGGTTTTAACCGGCTATTCACTTTTTCAAAAAAGGGTAGATTTAAAAAAAAACAAAAAAACAAACCGTTATCGATACAGAAAAACGTTAAAAATACATTTTTCAGCGGGCTGAGATACATAATCCTCCAAATTTCATAACTGTCAAAATTTAAAATATTTTTTTTTTATTGAACCTTTAATTAGAAATCTAGGTTTGGAAAAAAATATTTAGTTACTGATTACATTATATATTTTAGGTTAGGTTAAGTTATCATTACATTTGAATATATATATATATATATATATATATATATATATATATATATATATATATATATATATATATATATATATATATATATATATATATATATATATATATATATATATATATATATATATATATATATCAGTACTTCTGTTATCGATATTTTCCGATATACCGAAAGACCAGAAATCTGGTCTTTACCGTTTAAGTATTTATCACAGTAATGAAAAATCTTTCAAAAGACCTTTTATTCCTTTTCAAAAAAGGAGTCAGCTCAAGTTTCCAAATCTTAGTAATCGACGTTGTAAAAAATCTGACGATGCGATTTACATCACGCATTTTCTAGTGAAAATATAAAGGCCTGATGAATACAACTAAATATTCAATTTAATAAGTTCCTGGAGAGTATCACAAGCTCTCATAGCGTGTAGACGCTCTGAATTCGTGGTGGCCTGAAGGGCGGCAGTATTTTGTGTGCCTGGAATGACGGCATATGCCCTCGTTGGAGAGGTTCGCTCTCAAAGAAAAAAAAAAATTATGTTTGGGTTTCTAACTCTTCGAATATAGCTAGATAGTTTTGCCTAGGTGGAGGTGCCTATCATTCTTTAATTAATACGTGTTTATTTGAACTCACGTGCACATATACAAATAAATTAATATATAGTTTCATTTATATTAATTTACGGAAAAAAGGATTTATAAGTCTCATTTGTGAATGTAGCTAGATCGTTTTTGCCGTGAAAGCATCGTCTAGCATTCTGCATATAGATATATATCAACGCAAATTAAGCTAGTTAGCAAGTTTGCGAATCCGATAAATAATTTATTGCAAGATTGTATTATATCGCTCAATCCTACCGTAAAGGCTTGCTAAAATTGATTATAGAAATTTTAAAACTTTCACTTGCAATAAACATTGAACGAAATTCATTCATTATTAACGATCTCACGAATACCAAACCTTTAAGTTATAGTTTTTCATATTGAAATAAATACTTGTTAAACGGTTCAGTAAACTATTTGAATATTGAAAATATTTCAAATCCTACCAGAAAATTTAGCCCAAAATTATACAGGCTGCTCTTATAACGATCGAATTGTTTAAATTATTAGTTAGCAAATTTATTTATTAAATTTAGAATGCGGCTGTCATTTTCCTTTAAAGCATTGTCTACTTTTCAAAATATTAATACAAGCAAAATTATTGTTTTCAGGTCCACTCAAAATAAATGGATAAACAAGTGTTCGAAATTTATAAATAAATACAAGTTTTCAGAATCTTCATAAAGGCCTAAAACATTTAAATTTTTAGTTGTTAAATTTGCACGAATTACATCTACGAATTATTTGCAAAAATAATTCAATTTGAATAGATTTAATGTTTTGCAAACAGTTTCTGAAAGCAGCTTGGGACGATATTAAGATATATATTCGAATGATTGATCTAAGACAAGTGTCTAATCACAGTATTGAAGGAAATAATAACAATAAAAAATGAAAAAATTAGAGGCTCGGTTCCAATAATTTCTTATTGACATTTTTTTAAAGAGTTTAATTTATGATAAATGTCTCAAGTTAATTACTCTCTTTTGGCGGTATTCGGTATAGTTTATTTTTTATTTTATTTTTTTTGTTGTAAAATTATGAAATAAATTTTTGCTCTTATACAAAAATGTTTTAAGGCGAGGAATGTTCTGTACGGTTGTATCTTAGAATATGCATCGCGGTAACAATGTTGCTAATTTGACATTTGATTTTATTTTCAAGCATAAAAGATTTTTCAACCTAAGCAATTATATATATATATATATATATATATATATATATATATATATATATATATATATATATATATATATATATATATATATATATATATATATATATATATATATATATTAATTTGACCATGTTCCCGACTTTCCCCCTAACTCTGGTGGAATATTAGTAGGCCCCTGGCCTTTGCCCACCAGAGTGATATATATATATATATATATATATATATATATATATATATATATATATATATATATATATATATATATATATATATATATATATATATATATTCTTCATGTTTTTATGTGATGCATATTGCTCCTCTTGAACATTAGCAAGTTAAAATTTTCATTAGACATGTGATCTCTTGGCTCTCAAGATATCACTGCCCTTAGAGAACAAACGTTTCAAGGCAGCGCTGGGAGGGAATGGCTGTGTTGTACTTTATAAACAAGTCCACCAATAACTGTTCCCCCAAGAAGGCAGCATCGTTTGGAAAGTCCTTGGAGATGGTCTCTAGCCAGGTCTTAACCAAGTCTTCTGCCTTTCACTTGAGTGACCTTTGGCTTCTGTTTCTCTTTTGTCTCTGCGTAACAGAATGAAAAAAAGCCATATTACTCTTCATCGTTATTGCTGTTTCCACTGTTGCTTCCCACCTTAGCTTCATCAAAATGTTGCCTAAGGGCCTCCTCAACTTTATTTTCCATAATTTTCCTCACCTTTAACTAAACTTTAACTTTAAAAAAATTTAGAACTAAAGTTTTCTGCCCAATATACATGAACGAAAAGGCCTTAATTTTTTCAACAAAATTTTCAATTAACGGACTGCGTTAATTAAAGACAAGAAAATGTAAAAGCGTTAATAAGTGCGTTAATAATTGTCTCTTTTTCTATATATACTACAGCGGTAAGTGCTCCAGGGAGCTGTCTACTCGTATACCTCCACCTTTATGGCGTCCTCGTAGCCCGTGTCTATGCTCACCTAAGAAATTTGTGTAAGGTAGGACTTGTAGATTTTTAATTTTTAACTTTTTTTTTTTATTCTTTACTTTGTTTCTCTAACACCCCTTCCTTGAATAGGGCTTTGTCCTTGAGCGGTGGTGATGTGTGAAAAAAAAATGCTTTTAACTGTAATTTTAGTTTATACTTACAATAGCATTATTTTATTTTCCAAACTAAGAAAAAAATTGGAATTTAAACTGATGAAATTTAGTTTCGAATGACTTCACAAAAAATATTCAACTTTAAAAACAAAAAATTGAGAGTCAGAAAATACAAGAGCCTATCTAGACTGTCCCTGTCAAAAATGCAAAAGTATTGACTGGTGCTTCAATAGGCACAATATGGTATATTTTTATTGTACAGATATAATTTTTCTAGAAAAAAAATTATTTTCATAAATAATAACCTCGGATATATATGTTTGTATTCTTCCATGAATCAAACCAGCCAACTAAAGGGAAAACATCATTATATTTACCATACCTACTGTAATTTTAACACGTTGAGTGCCATCTGACGCACCGGTGGTCATAAGGAGCAAAAAAAAAAAAAAAAAAAAAACTTCATCCGATTCTCCTGAAAATTTCAATATAGATAGCTTTTTTCCCGACGAAAAAACTCCATTCCTAACGTTTTTGCGAGAGAGTTAAAGTTTAGAAGTTATTTCAGAAATTTTAGGAATGTTTAAATCTACGGTGAGGCCACATAAAAAAATTTTTTGGTTTCAAATTTAGAGTGTGTGTTCCTAAGACTATTGGCTACAAAATTTTATTATAAAGTTTTGCTGTCAGATGTACAGAAAAATTTTTATTACCCCAATACTGACCAACTATCGAAAGTCAAAAAAAAAAAAAAAAAAAAAAAAAAAAAAAACTTTTTTAAAAAAAATATTTTTAAAAAAAAACTACAATGATAGATAGTTTCAATTTTTGTGAGTTTATAGAGAATTGATAGGGCTAAAAATTCTTTTCAATATATTATTCGATTTGATTCGTATTTTTGAGATATAGCTATTCAAATGAGGTCCATTTTTGTGCCAATTTTCAAAAATTAAACGTTTGAGAAACTATCTTTCTTCAAACAAATATTATTTTAAATGTTATAAACGTAAGTTATAGACCTATCCTCTTCTAAACAATATATAAAAAAAAAAAAAAAAAAAAAAAAAAAAAAAAAAAATTTTTTTTTTAATAATTTTTTTCTCCGGAAAGGGTATAATTTTTTTCAAAAAAAAATTTGAGTGCCTATTACTTTTTTTCTAGACGTGATATCAAAAATCTCTTTGTACAGCACCATAAATTGGGGCTAAGATTGTTCAGTTAAATTTCACTCATGTGGACCAGTGGTTTGACCCCACTATTTTTTTTTTTTTTAACTTTTGACCCCAAATAACTTCTAAACGGTTAATCACTCGTAAAAACGTTAGAAATGGACTATTTTCGTCGGGAAAAAAGCTATATATACTGAAAATTTCAGCTCAATCGGTTAAAAAATAAAAAAAAATTTAAAAATGGGCTCAGCCCCATTTTCTGGCAGTCAACGTGTTAAAATAATTACCTGTTATTTTGCATAATCCATTATAAATTACATTTACCGTAGCATCAAAGTTTGGTAACATTTTGTATGGGATTAAAAATATTGAAGTTGTTTCAAATTATCCCAACAGATGGCGATGTACTGAACGAAATTTGGCGTTTTTGCGCCACTATGGCTATTTTACATTATATATATATATATATATATATATATATATATATATATATATATATATATATATATATATATATATATATATATATATATATATATATATATATATATATATATATATATATATATATATATATATATATATATATATATATATATATATATATATAATTCAAAATGCAAAACTGAAATAATCTTGCTTATCCCTTCTTCATTTAAACAAATAATATGAACGCATTATTTTTAAGACCAATTTAACTAATTCTAAATTATTATTTAAAAAAAAGATGCCCAAATTAGTTAAAAGCGAGTTTTTCTTTTTCTTTTTTCTTTTTTTTCTTTCGTGGTAATTTTGCAGCTATAGATATGGCTATAGATTTTTTATGTGATTTGTTTGTTTACGTTTGGAGTTTATACTAGGGCCAGGTTAGTTGATTTCTTATTCTCTCTGCAAATCTATAGTAGAAAATTTTTTCAAACGTTTTATTTCCAATTTGTACGTAAATTAAATAATGATATAAGTAAAATAATAGTTTTTAAGCGCCTATAAAAGTACATTTCTGTACAAAAACCGGTAAGCAAAGTCACATTTATTAAGTAATTTCTCCCTGAAAGTACAATAAAATATTCAGGTACATTAATTAATTTAAAGATATCTTTGATATAATATGTAGGAATTTTCTGCATCAATTAATAATTTCATAGGCCTTTGAAACATTTTTGAAACATTTTTCACCTTTATTCTTTGTTTTAATGCATTTACAGTATATTTAGCAATATAAAAATCTGTTAATGGAACCTAACCATAAATAATTATCAATTAAAATTATCTTTAAATTTAATATTAAAAAAAATAAAAAAATGATTAAAGTGTTGAAAATATGAAGACAAAATATGAAATTAAATAAATTAGGCATATATAATATATATATATATATATATATATATATATATATATATATATATATATATATATATATATATATATATATATATATATATATATATATATATATGTGATTTGTCTCTTACCTGGTATTTAGTTGTTCAAAATAAACCGGAAATATAATGTATATGTAAGAAAAACAAAAATGGGTAGGAAAATCAAATTCAATAAATTTGAAAATTGTTAAAGTACAAAAATACTCATAAATTAGACCAACTACACCGAACGTGCTTAAGCCTTATAGAGATATAGGCAGAGAATTGCATCAAAAAAATTATAGATATTAATATTGATATTTCATTATGTTGTTGTTAATATATAAGTATATTTTTAGTGCCTTTATTTTTTTATTTAGGTTAGGCCTATTTGCTACCCATTAGTATATATTTACCCTTTAATTCAAGGTAGGTTAAATTTAACTAATTTGTTAGATTTAACACTATATATTTACATTAGTATTGATATATTTTATGGTTATCTTCCTCCACTCAATTTCTTATACTGTATTGTTAAAGTTGCATATTAAACCCAAGTTTTATGAAATTCAAAATCTACTTTTATTACCTTAAGTACATTTTAATTTAGTGAGTTTGATTTTCTAATACATTTTTTTGTTTTTTCTTCAGTATAAATTACATTTCCAGTTTATATTTTTATATTTAATATATATATATATATATATATATATATATATATATATATATATATATATATATATATATATATATATATATATATATATATATATATATATATATATATATAGCCAACAAATAGGCCTATCATGGTGAATGCTGTTTCTTTTTAGTATTTATAAAATAGTTTGACTTAAACTTTGATTTGAAGGATAAATGTATATCTAACGACTAGAAAATAGGCCTAACCCTATGAATACTGGATATATATATATATTTAAAAATTAAAAAAAAAAAAAAAAAAAAAGTTCATATCTCACGGCATTGCCCTATTCTAGGAGAGGAACTTTTCTAGGTAGTATATACCTAGGATTCCCCAAGTGGGATTGAACCAGCTCCCTCAAGTCACACTACTGTTTGAACCACGGTATATATATATATATATATATATATATATATATATATATATATATATATATATATATATATATATATATATAGGCTTAGGTTAAGAAGTTCTGACCATTTGATATATCAATATTTTGAAATTTTGATTATCGATATTTTTAGTAATTTATTTTCTATAGTGACAAGTTGTACTTTACTATATTAAGATGAATGCTAAGGATATAGGAAAAATTTGTTCTACAGATTGTATTCTTGTATTTTTGCAATATTTTAAATTAGTAGTTACTGAAAAAGAATGTGATTAGTGTAAAAAAAAAAGTATATATATATATATATATATATATATATATATATATATATATATATATATATATATATATATATATATATATGGAGCGATACCAAAATTTTTACCGATACCGATACCTAAAAATTCCCCGATACTGATACCCGATTCCGATACCTAAAAATATGCAGATGCTACTACCGATACCGATACTTTATTCTTGTCCAAAAAATTTACTGATACGATGCAATACTCAAAAATATGCCGATACTTGCCGATACCGATACCGATACTTCACTCCATCCCTATATATATATATATATATATATATATATATATATATATATATATATATATATATATATATATATATATATATATATATATATATATATATATATATATATAATACGGCAGTAGGCTAAATACCACAGCAACATTGATCCATCTATCTGTTAGGTCTGTATCACACAGAAATGTTGATAATTCTGGTTATGATAAGTTGAATGAAGTACGCTAGAAAACTAATAATAATAATTAAAATAATAATAGTAATAATAATATTAATAGGCATAAATGAAATGAAAGCTAAATAATAATAATACAAAGTCAAAAATTTACACTAATATATTTGTTTTGATATATCAATATTTCCATATATCAAAAGGTTAGACAACATATATATATATATATATATATATTATATATATATATATATATATATATATATATATATATATATATATATATATATATATATATATGCCTAATTTTACTTGATTTATAATATTTTGTCTTCATATTTTGAATATATTAAGAAAATAATATATAAAAAATATATATATTTTTATTTTTTTACCTTTATTTTTAACTTTGAAGTAGCTGTAAAATTCACTTTGACACTGATGCAGCAACCTGGTAGTACATAGCCAGATGATAATATCATAAGATGGTTTGAAAGGACAAATATTCATACTCTTATATCTAATTTACATCAAATTGCAGTGACTGCATGAACCAAAGTTGAATCTATATTAAAACATAAAGTAGGAAAAGTTTCTACTGTATCTTAGACCAAGAAGCTAGGTGGGGCAGCAGTTACTTAATGATTAAGTGCCTTTCAGAACTAAAAAAATACATTAATTGACATAGTTCATCTAGACACAATGATGACTGATTTTCAGTGGTGTGAAGTAGAAACGCTTGATGCATTCCTTTGTCAGCCATTCTTAGTGACTAAAAGATTACCAGCTGCCAGAGTTAACCTCTGGCTTTTTATAAAGAGGGACAAAAACTTAAGCTGACATTTTTTTCATATAGGTGGAACAATTGCAGATACAATTAAAGAGTCAATGGACAAAAAAGAGAGGAAGTTCTCCTTAATATTGAAGTATTACTTGCTGCAATCTATATTGATTCTATGTTCTGGATTACGCTGAATGATGTACAGGCCAGTTGAGAGGAAAGATAGCATTGATTAATGGAGCTATATATTACTTCAAAATAATCAGCAACTGAAAAATATATTGTAGTGAAAAATCCTAAGCACTTAATGTAAACCAACCTTCAACTTTATCATCCTCTTTAAATTTTTAGGATGAAACAGCTTATGAAAAGTTGTTGATCTGAAAGCCAAATGCTATCATACTGAACGAAAAATGGATAATATATGAGGATCTATAGCTAAATTTAAGCTTGATATATCTCATGCTTTGTCTGTTAAAGAGAAAATAGATAAAACATCATTTTGAATTATCATTTTGAAATTATTGTTTATTTCATTTGATGAAGTTGGTTGTATTGATTAAAAAAATGGGACTTTGCATTGTGCGAGCAAAATTGTGTCCAGCTCAAAAGTATTATATAAGAATGAAGTTATAAGTGCCATTGCCATGGAACTGTATTTGGGCTGATGTCCCTGGGTGGCGGTAATACCTAAATACAACTGCATAAGAATTAGAAAAAATCTTTAAACCAAAGGCGGAGCTGGAGCCATTCAAATCAATGGCTCTGGAGCTGGGGCCAGAGCCACATCTGACAATGGCTCTGGAGCTGGAGCCAAGCTGAAACAAATTTCATCAGCTCCCCAACCCTGGTTTTTTGTATTCAAAATCTTATTCTGTGCCCCAATTTACCAAACAAATTTATTTCAGGTCATTTTGTTTTTGTAGTTTTGTATATTAAGAAAAAAAAATTGCTCTGTTGAACCTGATTATTACCAAATTGAGTCACTCCATAGTCATTGTTCTAGCATAAAATATTTGCTTCGTTGCATCATTTTGAGAGTGTCTTTTGATTTAGAAATTAACTTAAAATTTTATTAAAAGTTTCGTGAAAGAAAAAAATTTTTTTTTTTTCATTTGTGTCTAAAATGGAATGATTAAAATTTGTTGAGGTTAAAGTTGGAACATTTTCACAGACATTTACAGAGGTTATGACAATTTCTCTCAAATGAATATTAATGAATGAATCAATATTAAGCCATTTTCTGATTGTCCTCAAACTTCCTAAAAATTTAAGTCACTCACCATTTTTGTAAGAGCTTTTTTAGGCTTTTTTTAAAGAGTATTTTAACGATTGGAACAATAAAATTGTTTTACCAAAATTTTCTAAAATATCAAATGTTTTTGAGTCAGCTGAAACATTTTCAACATGAGTTTGTGTTCCCAAAATATTCAACTAAAACAAGATCATTTATTATTTTGCTATAATTTATGGGATATAAATAATGTTTACAATCAAATATGAAAAAATTTTATATTAAATTTTTATTATTTATTTTTTTGCTTTGGCATTGCCAAAAAACTTGGTATCACTTTAGTTCCACAGTTATGGCTCTGCAGCACTACTAAAGAGAGTACCAATATGAATTCTGTTAAGCTTAAATTGTCTTACAAATATTTAAATTCACAATAAGCTTACATAGAAGAATTAAATCTTTGATGTCTTAGAAAAGTTTATAGGGACTGATGCTTTAGGAAAGTTTGTGAACTATGCCCTTCCCCCAAAAAATAGTTCTAAATTAAAAATTTTATGGATGAATGAGAGAATGTTAAAGATGATACCTGTAATGAAGACCATCCACATTACTATATAAAGAAAGCATTACTTGTGCTCCATGCTAATTAAAAAAGACAAATGAATAACAGTGGACAATAATAGACTTAGTAGAGTTTGTGGGAAAGCATTTAGCATCCACCTTAACAATCCTTATTTATCCAACTTTTTTTTCCTCCTAGTCTTTATCTCAGGGGCACCCATTTTTCATCAGTTGATTAGGTTAAATGAACTACATATACATGGTTTGCATTCTTAGATTAAAAAACTGGTATCTTTGTTTGCAAAAATACCTTGAACATGATTGAGCTTATGTGGAATAATAAACTTATTATAAAGTCATTTTCCAATTTTTTACAGATTTTCAATGACCCTTCTCAATATAGGTAATTACTCAGTACTCCTATCAATTCTGCATAATTTAATAAATTTTCATCATTTATTTTGCTTGTCACATATCATAATTGTGAAGGTGTTTAGGAGTTAAAAGTTAATTTCAAGACTTAGGTGTGTTGACTTTACACCAAATTTAATTATTAATTATTTTTAATTTATATATATATATATATATATATATATATATATATATATATATATATATATATATATATATATATATATATATATATATATATATATATATATATATATAACAGGAACAATGAGTAGCTCGGAAGAAGTTTCTTGGATTGCATGGTTTTGTGGTTTACGAGGAAATGAATTTTTTTGTGAGGTGAGTTTAATTTTGTTCTTGAAGTCTGATGTTTTTGAAATGTCATTGGGTAAACATGTTGAAAATGGATATATTTGATTATCTTCATGTTCATGTTCTCCCAAGAAAGGTTTTCACTCTATCTATGGGACTGGTGGTATCTTTTCATCTTCTAATTGACATTTAAACCCATACTTCCTTTGTGTAGAGCTCTAGAAAATTGGGAATCTCTTTGCATTGATTTCTGATTCTAATGATTGAGTTTTACACACGTAAGATTGATTTAAAGTCCAGCTTATGGTTTGCAAGACCTGCAGAACGAACATATTTGTAATTGCACATTGTGAATTCAGATTACTTAGTTACAAAATTCCTTTGATGAATAGTCAAGCTAATTACTTTGTTTGCAAATATCATTATTGTTCTGTTCGAAACCTTTTGAGCTTTCGCATTTATATTTGTATTTAAAGATTTTTTTTATTATTATTTTTATATTAGTGTCTGAAAAATTAATTTTAAATTTGAAGAATATTTTGTAAATATCATGTAAAGCTTTTTAAACTTGA
>SEYY01015619.1:0-2500 GCA_009176605.1 Armadillidium nasatum | reverse complement strand
GAAATGCAAAGTAATTAAAAAAATATTTTGGACTTCAAAAATAAGTACAATATTTGAATTTCACGCGACTACTATTCATTGGAAAGTAGGATATGCAGTTTTTTCTTTGTTTCTCGTGTAATATTGATGAAATATACCACAAAGTTGTTGAACTTTATAAGGCTACTTTTAAGATTTGAATATTATTAGAAAGGTAAGGAATCTCCAGAAGAGAATCGAAGAGAAATTGATCAAATGATTTTTTTATTTTTTTTGTTTATGGTGAATTGGTGATGCCCACGATAACAGTTACTTTAAGTTTGAAAACGACACTAAATGTATCAATCACATCAAGTTTTTTTTTCCATTTTTGAAAGAGCTAAAAAGGCAATAAATTATTGCAAGGATCATTATCATGTAAAAGACTCGATGATAAAAACTTCACACTTTGCCATTGAAATATCAATTAATCGCTTAATTATTTTGAAAAATATTTAGGGTTAAATAAATTATTTAGAATTTATATTTATATTTTGGAAATTCTAGAAAGGAAACCTCCGAATAGCAAGAATTGTCAGAAATTCTGAAATTCAATTCATTTCATCATATAGTTTTAGTTTCGCTATATAATTTTTTTTTTTTGGGGTACGTTAAAGAATCAAATTTCTTCCATATCCCAATCTTTTTGCAAAGTTTGCTTTGACATTTTGTATAATTTATAAAATACATTAAAATAAGTTGAAATATTATGCAATAAAAATGTTGGGGTTTAATGTTTGATAATTGTTCTGTTAAAATATGAGTAGAAGAACAATCAGTTGTTGTTTCTTTTTATATTCGATTGCGCTCTTTATTAATTTATTTTCTTATTAAAGTAAAACTAAATAGGCCTATTGAGTTGCAAAATTTGTGGATTTTCTGTTTTTTACTTTTTTTTTTTACGTTTTTTTTTTTTTTTTTTTATATCTGGAATGGAAGTGAGGGTTTGATTTTTAATTTCAGTCCTGAAAACCCTTGTCTTATGTTGACCTTAATGTTACTCTTAAGAGAATGTGGGCCTAAATTAAAAGGAAATTTAAAATCCATTTTCTAGTATCTACAGGAATACTTTATACCGTGACCCATGTCTGATTTTAAGAGAATGTAGTAGACTATTACATAACTGCAAATACAAATTGATTTTATAGATTTTATTTAATTTGATTCTTTATTTTTTTTCTTGTAATTTTTTTCCTTAAATATGCAAAAAAAAAAAATTTAATCATAATGTCAGTTTTACAATTCGTAGTTCCTAAATTTTTCTTTCAGCCAATGTTGCCAATTGGTTTGAGTGACGTACCCGGAGAGGCAATGGTCAAACTCTACTGTCCTAAGTGTTGCGATGTTTATACTCCAAAATCATCTCGTCATCACCACATAGATGGAGCATACTTTGGAACTGGTTTCCCTCACATGTTATTTATGGTACACCCCGAATATAGACCCAAAAGACCTGCCAACCAATTTGTACCTAGACTATATGGCTTCAAAATACATCCGATGGCTTATCAAATACAGCAGCAAGCAGCTGCTAATTTTAAAGCTCCTCTCAGAGCAGTCAATTTTAATAACGGTAAACGATGAAGTCACTACTAGTCTCTCTCTCTAATAATACTTTTAATATTATCGCTTTATGAATTATAGGTCTTATATTTTTCAGATGAAAGTTGTTATTATTATTATTATTATTATTATTTATTATTATTATTATTATTATTATTATTATTATTATTACTTTAATCATCAACTTGTAATAATATATATATTATATATATTATATATATATATATATATATATATATATATATATATATATATATATATATATATATATATATATATATATATATATATATATATATATATATATATATATATATATATATATATATGCACCTTATGAACTTTTGCTAAGTAATTACTTATTCAAAAATTTCAGAGTATTTAATTTTGAATTAAAATGTTTTTGCAAATCATTGAGAGATACGAGTATAATACTGGAAAAATTGTGCGGAAAATCTTTTAACCTCATCCTGAACTTCATTTTTTTCGTTTTACATAATAAAAAAAAGTGGTTGAGGACTTTTGTTACCTTCCTGTTGTTAGTTTTGTATCATTAAAAATTTTAAAAAAGGGGTTTGAGGATTTTTTTATTCAACCCTTTAGGTTTTTCTCATATTAAAATCTTAATTCGTACATGACTAGTATTTACTCTCTGTTTTCACATCTTGACTATCAAGTGCTAGGGAGTCACTAGGTTCTCGCATCAACTTAGATTTACCGCTTACGCTATGTTTTCTTTATCTTGCTTCTAGTTTCTAATCCACAAGGGAAACCCTGCTTGAACTGTTACGAAACCTTCCATCACATGTGCGTTCTACATGCCTTCAATTGTCAGAACCTGTTGTAGATTCAACGTTGTAGTTGCTAATACAGGTGTATTTTACAGTGTTAGCATGTGTGTTGGGTGGAAGATATCCGT
>SEYY01015618.1:5000-14633 GCA_009176605.1 Armadillidium nasatum | reverse complement strand
AGTTGCAGGTCAGACAAATACATTTCTTATTTCCTTATTTCTAAAAATATATTAACTAAGTAGTTCTTAAGTCCTATTTGAGAGGAAGCAATACTTTAACGTCATCTTCGTGCAGAATTTTATGTATATTACAATGTAACAATAAACACACACACAAAAATTAACATTTTCAATTTTATTTTTAGCCTTCAATTCTGACTTCAATATTACAATTTAAGTTTGCTGATTAAGCAGAAACATTGAGAGAAAATATAAACTTTTGTCAACATTAAAAATTAAAATGATTTATGTTTTTGAAGAATAGTCCAAAGACGTGTCAATTAAAAAAAAAAATTTTTTTTTCCTTTTATGAAAGTTGAAAAAAAAAAAAAAAAATTAAAAAAAACATTAACATAAACAGATAAATACTACATAAACAAAAAAGTGTCAAAAATTCCATTTTTTAAAAAAATTAAAAACAAAAGCTTTTTCTAACGTAGGTCTTTTTATAAAATTAAAATACAATTAAAATATAAATGGAAAAAGGAAAATAAAATTAAAACCCAACTTTTGCTTTTTAATGCTTAAGCATGTGTCTTTTTAAGTTTCCTTTCTGATAACATTCATTGGAGCAGTCAGAACATTTAAATAATTTTACGTTTGTGTGTGTAAGCATGTGTCTTTTTAAGGCTCTGTAGCCAGAGCTCTCCACACTTGTTTCATCGACTATATTTCTATACTGTGGTTTTTCGGAGGCAACACGGTATTGTTCGAAGTGAGAGACTATCGCTTGTTAGGCTTTTCAAAGTACTTCAACCGTTTTTCTTGTGAGTGCCTTTGCAAAATCTGTTATCTTTATTCATCATCGACCTGTTACCACTGTACGATATTCAGACAACATTGTTTTCTTCTTCCATCTGCAGTGACGTTATTCACAGGTAGGCAACATTATAATAGCCTAATTTTTCTATCTTTGTTGTTCGTGTTTTCTAATAGGCCTCGCTTCTACAAGGCCTTAGGTTGCATTTGTGCTCCAATTCTATATACCCTATTCCTTTTTTTTCACAGTGCTCTTGCCTTTCTACAGTGACCTCGCCTCGCAATCCTTTAACATCACAGCTACAGCTACAGCTACAGCTATACGGCATTTACTGTCCCAGCTGCTCTGATCCTACTTTTGCTGGCACCTGTTTTGGCAACTTCTGCTAGGTAGGTTGGGATAAGAGAGGACTTCTTTTATTATTATTATTATTATTATTATTATTAATTATTAATATATATATATATATATGTATGTGTTTACCATTTTATATTTAATAAAATATTTATTAGCATTATTATCTTTATCCCCTGCTAATGATCATGATGCACATACTTGCATTACGGCGGGGTAGTGTCAGGAGTGTGGATCATGTCATTATTGGGGGATATCACTATTTGTTTTTTTTGTTTACCTCTCATTTCAGAGGGTTCTTATTGTTCCTTCTGTGTGGAACCGATCCAATTTTATTTTTGTAAAAATAAACCGAATAAAAACCAGCCTTCGTACTCATTTCCAACCATCCTCAACAAGTGGCCCTCATTTGGCAACTATAGCTCCTTTATAATTACATTCATATGAGCAGTGAGAACATTTAAATAGTTTTACATTTATGTGTGTAAGCATGTGTATTTTTAAGTTCCTTTATAATTACTTTCATAGGAACAGTCAGAACATTTATATAATTTTGCGTTCGTGTGTGTAAGCATGTGTTTTTTTAAGTCTAATTTCAGATTACATTCATAAAAACAGTCAGAACATTTAAATAATTTTAGGATTGCATGTGTAAGCATGTGTGTTTTTAAGTTTCCTTTCTGATTACATTCATAGGAACAGTCAGAACATTTAAATAATTTTACATTTGCGTGTGTAAGCAAGTGTGATTTTAAGTTTGCTATCTGATTACATTCATAAGAAGCAGTCATAACATTTATACAACTTTATATTGCTATGAGTCAGCATATGATTTCTTAATCTTGATTTAAAATTGCATTCATAACTGCAATGAGCGCACTTAAACTTTCTTTTGTTGTGTGTTTTTAAATGAGTCTTCAACTCATCTTTGCTTTTAAAACTAAAATTACAATTTCTGCAACAGAGGTCTTCCTGATGATACTCTTTGATGTTTTGTTTATGCACTGCTGCCCTCTGATGTTTGCTTTTTGAAGTACTTTTCACTTCCAAATCTTTTTCTCCTTTAGCAACGTTGATCATCAGACTCTGTGCAAAACAAATGAAAAAAATTATAAGAATGTTGACAACAATTCACTAAATTTTTAGTCTTTCTAAAAATTAGGATAGAGAGGGTTCCATATTTTTTTTAAAACATTTTTTTATCCGATTCTCCTGAAAATTTCAATAAAGATAGCTTTTTTCCCGACGAAAAAACTCTTATTCCTAACGTTTTTGAGAGTGATTTTGGAAATTTAAGGAATGTTTAAATCTACGGTGAGGCCAAGACAAAAAATTTTTGGACTGAAATTTAGTTTGTGTATTCCTAAATCTATTGACTACAAAAAGCTTCCAACAGACTTTTGCTTACAGAGTTATACAAAAAATGTTATTTGCCCAAACTGACCAACTATTTAAAAAAAAAATATATATATATATATATTTTTTTTATAAAAAAAAATCACATGTAAAAAAAAAAAAAAAAAAATACAATTACTACATTTCTTATTTTTGGTGAGTGTACAGAGGGGTGATGGGGATACAAATTTCTCTCTATATTTATTCGATCTGATTCGTTTGTTTCGAGATATGGCCCCTCAAAAAATATTTCATTTTTGACCAATTTTAAAAAATTCCTAAAGTTTGAGAGGCTATATTTTTCTTCAAACAAATAGAATTTAAAAATGCACTAAATAAAAGTTGTAGATCTATCCCTCCTCTAAACAAAGTCCAAAAATAAAATAAAAAATTGTAGGATGCATTTTTTTTTTTTAAATATATTTTTTTTTTTTCAAAAAAAAAAAAAAAACCTGAGTGCTTATAACTTTTTTTCTAGACGTGATATCAAAAAACTGTTAGTAAAAATCCAAGAAATTGGGGCCAAGATTGTTCAATTATATTTTCAGCTCATGTGGACCTGTGGTTTGACCCCGCTATTTACTTTTTGTTTTCAACTTTAATCCCAAATAACTTTCAAACCGTTATAGACTCAGAAAAACCTTCGAAATCAACGTAGAACTACGAGAAAAAATGAAAATTTCAGCTCAATCGGTCAAATAATAAAAAAAAAATTTTTTTTTTTAAATTGGACACTCCTCAATTAATTAATTAAGATTTTTGAAGATATTTTTTGTTGGAAATAAGTATTTAAATGTCCATAAACAATCCCATTTTTGTAGCTGTCATTTGTGCTTCAACTTTTACATGGCATTTTATTTAAATTTTTTACATTTATTTTAACAAATCTGTTAAAATATCTAATTTAAATTTATTTTAACAAATCTTAAAATTTAATCTAATTTTCAATTTTTTTAAATAAATTTCATAAATAAAAAAAAAAAAAAAAAAAAAAAAATAAAAAAAAAAAAAATAAATAATTATAAAAAAAAATTCATTTAATAATAATAATAATAATAATAATAAATAATAATAATAATAATAATAATAATAGGCATTACATTAAATGTTAAATAAGAATCAGCTGATTAAAAAAATCTATTTTTTTGGCATATTTTTGGAAAACATAGTCTATTGTGCAATCTAATGGTAAAACCTTTCTTGAGAATGGCATAGTAATCGGTAATGGGGATGTATCCCCTGCAAAGCTCCGCAGAAACGTTAGCCTGACTCTATTTCCTTGAAGAAGCTGCCATGAGAACTGCATTTTTCAGCATGCTCACTACCTGAGACTCCAACATGTGATGAAACTAAGCAAATTACCAACATTTTATTTCAAATATCGAGACAGACAAGGATTTCTCAAGGGCAAAACCAAAGAGTACCTGGAGGGCCTCTTTTGAAGTGGAATAAGATAATTAGGTATGATTCATCAGCTATTGAGGGCTGATATCTTGTTAAGAATATGTAACTGGGTACGGTCTAGAAATACAGCCATGCACATACCCAATTGTTAGTTTTGGAGCCATCACAACCACAACAGACTCTGTGTGAGCCATAAAATGAGAAGAGAAGTCAGTTTCTTTGAATAGGGCTGGGTAGCGGTTGGATTTCAAAACTTACAAAGAAATTCTTAAACACCAATTGGGGTGGGTATAACCACAGTGCACAGTTCTCGTTATAAGTGAATGGCAACACGGCATTTAGAGAAACATTTAGGTAACCAAAAATAGTAGACAACTAATGTGAATGACCTGAAGGTTAGACAAAGGAAACCTCGTCAAGAAGGGATGGATCAGATAGTAAATTTGCCAGATAACCGGATACCAGATATCAGGAAAAAATTTAAAACCAGATACCAAATATATGATTTTTATTATCTGGTCGGATATTTCTTAAAATTCACATTAATTGCTAATTTAATTTAAAGTAAGGTATATATATATATATATATATATATATATATATATATATATATATATATATATATATATATATATATATATATATATATATATATATATATATATATATATATATATATATATATATATATATATATATATATATATATTATGCCTTCAGGGACTACTGTCATTTCCAAACTCCAAAAATCTTTTCATGCACAAAAATTTTCTATTTCTTTCTGGTTTATGCAAAAAATGTCAACTCTAACTATGCTTCTTCCTCTTTCCCTCCTTTAGTATCTTTGACGGTACAACTGCCATTTTGCCTTCCTCTAAAGCTGAACTCTTCGCTCAAACTTTTGCCTCTAATTCAACCTCAGCCGATTCCAGAGCTGTTTCTACTCCTTCAATCCCCTCCAACTCATTTATACGTAAAATTGTAATTTCTTCTAAAGATGTCATTTCTGCTCTTTATGAGCTTAACACTAAGAAGGCGTATGGTCCTGATGGTATCCCTCCTCTGGTTCTCAAAACTTGTGCTTCTGAGCTTGCACTCTGCCTTGGTAAACTATTTTGCCTATGTCTTTCTACTTCAAATTTCACTTCTTGCTGGTCAAAGACGAGAAGAACCAGTTTTTTACCCATATATTCACCCACAATGGAAGGAGGTTCAGGTGGAAACAGACCGTTGCAGGGAAAGCGGCATAACAACCAGGACAGGTGAAACTCCCAGAAAAAGAGAATAGTAATACGTACCACAGTACATAGAGGAAGGGGAAAGAAGGAATATAAAAGGAAGAAAAATAAAATTATAGAAATAATAAAAGAATAATTATGACAGTACAAAAACAAGAAAAGCAATAAGGATAAGAATAAGAATGATAATATTAATAAGAAAAATAATAATAAATATAAATATAAATCAAGATAAAGGTAATGGAAATAATAACTGAAGGGGAGGGAAAAAATGAAACAAGAACAAAAATGGGTGTAAGATATCTCTTCAAAGACAACAAAGTGTCTAGATCCCTCTCTACTACATGAGGGTGATAATAATAATAATAATAATAATAATAATAATAATAATAATAATAATAATAATAATAATAATAATAATTTTCATAAGCTTGTAACATATTTTACCTTTAATTCCTTGTAACTCCACTTCTTGAGAAGCAACAAAGGAAACTTTGACGTCAAAATTTGTGCAAAATATTCCTCTTCGTCTGATTCAAAATGTGCTTTTAAACCCTTTTCATTTACTTTATTTAGCAACGAAGAAACATTTTTCACACTCATAAATTTCTATAAAACAAATTGGATTAATAAAATAATAATAATAATAATAATAATAATAAATAATAATAATAATAATAATAAAGAATGACTTGACATACCCTTACATGTCTAGCATTAAACTTCTTTGTGATCATTGCAGGATTTTCTGATTTTATGACATTATTTTTGAGCATGTTCTTCATCAAACTCAAATTCTGTATCTGATTCTCCTGCCTCTGACTTTATAATAAAAGGTTTTTGATCTAATTCTTCCTTTTCACTTTCTGGTAAAGAGATTCCTGATTCAATATGAGAAAAGTTCTGAAAAACAATTTGAATAACTTTGTGGATATATAAAACAATAAAAAATCAAGCTAAAGGGCACAAGCATGAACGATACAAGAGACAAACTCCTCATTTGAGAGTTAATCAGACTGTCAAAAGACAAAAAAAAAAAAATAATTCTTTACTCATTCAATACAAAAGAAAAAAATAAATAGAGAAAATTGTGAATTTTTTAAAAAAAATATTTTATTTTATTTTAAATTCCTTGAATACTCTGAAAATTTTTCTTCTTAATAAAATTGTTTGTCTGAAGAAAAACAACAAAACTTTTGTACTGGAAACCTGTAACCACAATGGTTTCTAAGATGATATCAAAGAAGCTGACAGTTCTGTTCAGGTTGATAGATTTTTTATTTTTTCTATGCAGTTATTCAAACTGTATAAAAGTATTACCAACCTTTGCATAGAATTGTACTCTTCTTACATCTAGAAGTGAGGGGGAGGGGCCTCCAGTTTCACCAATCTAAGGGGGAGAGGACATAAGACCCTCATTTTCAAACTTTTCTAGCCTTCCACCATCCTTAATGTAATGTTTCTGACTTCCTTTTAAGACATTCTACATTATTTATTTTTTTTTTTTTTTAAAGCAATGATTGTAGATTGCTAACGTAATTAATTTAAATCAATAAATGAGGTCAAATCTAAAACAAATTATTTATATAAAACATAATTTTGGATATTTACATATAAGGATGTATTTTTCATCTTGCACATTGGCATACAGTTCTTTATAATTAGATCTTTTATTTTATCTGATTAGGATTTACAGACAAAATTTAAAATATGACATTTAATAAACATATTTTATTTGGTTGCATAATATTAACTTGTAGTTTACTTTGTGAGATTAAACTACTAAACATTCTTTAAATAAATATTAGTGTTGGTGCTCTTCAAATTTCCGTTCTCGCCTCAATTTAATTCCTTTTACATTCATTAATGGAGTTGTATAGGCTATGCATAATTATGTTGTTGATTTCACTAGAAATTAGTCAATTTATTCAGAAAATTATTCTTTACAAACAATAATAACTAATGTTTGGAAGAAGACCTTAAAAGATTTTATCACAGATTTGTCTTAGAAAAAATGGTTATTTTCAATATCTCAAAAACTTACTTTATTCAACAATTTCTCAAACAACAAACACAAAGGAAAACTTCCTACAACCTCAATATATGTGGGTTTTCCATTTCTAAAAAAGTTGACAATTTCTCTCCCAACAAGTTTTTAGGGGGTTATGCATCTCTGAAATACATTTAAAATTTCATCCCAACAAAGGTCTCATTCATCCTTACAAGAAGTATGCATACATACAACTTCTTGGAAAGGTGGAATCTATACTTTCCATTGATTCATTCCCATTTTTGGTTTATAATTTCATTTTAGTCATTGTTACCTCATTCTACACTATCACTATTCTATTACCATTCATATGTATATTTCTTTCCTTCACTTTACATGCACACTTTCAATTAGAATCAATCAATCAACACATTTCAATTTTTAAATTAAGAAACTTATTAAAAAGATGCAGAGAGAAGAGCTCAACTGAGAAAAGATGACTTATCCACAAAGAATGGATTCATGGTAAATCTGAATACTGGATATTTTTTATAAAATAGACTATATATTTATACGAGGTGGTAATACAAATTGGTATACGAATTGCTAATACATTTTATTTTAAAGAGGATATATAATATACTAATGTATATATATATATATATATATATATATATATATATATATATATATATATATATATATATATATATATATATATATATATATATATATATATATATATATATATATATATATATATATATATATATTGAACATTACCTGATAATCCTGAGAAAAATCATTCTCTGAGACCAATTCTTCCATTTCTATTTCAATTTCTGATTTGATTTCCATTTTTACTTTTATTTTAATAGAAATATTTTTAAATAATTAACAATCCTGAAAGAAGTACCAATTTTAACAACATTTCAAAATATATTTTATGACATTAATATTTAATATTTATATGCTGAGTAATATTTGTTTTACAAAAATAAAGCCTTTCCTAAGTGCCAATTTATGGTTTTATTTTATATTTACATTAAAAATCATGTCAATTTTGAAATTTTAATCTTTATGCCTTAAACTGCTTCTGGTTATATAAAGTAGACAATAATGCATATTAGGGTCTGTGTCACTGGTATAAATATGGAAAGAAATTTTTTTCACACTTTATTACAATGTTTGAAACTCTTTTTGGATACATTTTGCCCGCATTAAAATTAGATTCAGAGTATGGAAACATTTAGTTATATGGTCAATTTTGAGGTTGAATGAATCTTTCCTTATCATTTAGCAAATGATATAAAAAAAAAAAAAAAAAAAAAAAAAAGACATTTAAAGAGGAACATTCTATAGTCAAGAATTTAGATGTAGCAATATGTAAGATAAAGCCAGCATGAAGCAATAAGGAAAATAGGATAGTTACAATGGGTGAGTTTTACTTCCCCCAAAATATATTGGGATACTTTTTACAGTGATGCTACAAACTAGGCTACCATCAGTCTTTTTTGAGTCAAATAATCTGAAGCACTTGCCAATTTAGTACATACCGTATATAATTCCCAGTAGTAAATGATTTTTTTTTTTTCATATATTGAAACTACAATGATGAATTCATCAAAAACAATTTTTTTTTTAGGTTAATTGAGTTATGGAAAACATTTATATAAACTAAAAATACCAAAAATAAAAAAAAATTTATTTAATAATGAGTAATAATTAAAACGATTTAACAGTACATCATACTACTTTAATGGCATCATATCATTTGGCTTTGCACTGCCAGGTTGTTGGATCAGTGTCATAAAAAAAAAAAAAAAAAAAAAAAAAAAAAAAAAAAAAAAAAAAAAAAAAAAAAAAAAAAAAAATTTTTCCTTCTTAATATATTGAAACTATGAAGAAAAAATATTATAAAATAAAGTAAACAATACATATTTTTATTAAATTTTTTTAATATATATATATATATATATATATATATATATATATATATATATATATATATATATATATATATATATATATATATATATATATATATATATATTAACAATATTCCAAGGTCAGGGGGTATGGAGGGCAGAGCCCCCTATAGGCAAACATTTGTGTGCCATGCATTTGCATCTTGTATTATAATAATATAAATGAATAATAAGAAGCATTCAATCAAACATTACTTAACTTAAATATTATTATAGTAGATCAATAAAAATGTAAATGTATGGCACACTACAATTTGTATACAGGGGGCTTTATACCCTGTACCCCCAATCTATGAACAGTGATTAATATATATATATATATATATATATATATATATATATATATATATATATATATATATATATATATATATATATATATATATATATATATATATATATATATATATATGGACCGACCGGGGCCCCGGCTAAAAATCATAGAAAACCGGGGTTTGCCTGCCG
>SEYY01015617.1:0-14259 GCA_009176605.1 Armadillidium nasatum | reverse complement strand
GTTTGGAAAGATCATTGTGGTAACTGTTGGGTTAGATATCCTATATATATTTGATCAATTATGTTGACAAGATCATCCCAAGATAATTCTTCACGTCTAGAAAGTTCACAAACCATAGCATGAGATTTGACGGTTTGTTGGATGTGGAGAGGTAAGCTTTTAATTAGCTTTTCTCGTAGTGTTGTCAAAGTTTCAATATTTGCAGTCGGAAAAGCTTTTTGTGCTAGTCCCTGTAAACGTAAAGCAAAAAGAGGGATAGTTTCATTGTGTTCCATAACTGCATTGTCAAAATTAGCTTGGTCGGATTTATTTTGTTTGAGTATATATTTATTGAACCATTGGGTTAGTTCATGAATGATAACAGTATATCCTGAATTATTCCTCATGAGCAGATCATACAGTTTTTATATGCCCCTCCAAATGTAGTCCTAAATAGGTTCGCCATTCCTCAGCAGAGGAATTCGGATACATTGTACTTACATAATCCTCAAATCGATTAAGAAATTGTGAAAATGTTTCTCCATCCTCCAATTTATATTTCCCTAATCGGATCATTTTCTTGGGTTTTCCTTGAAGAGAGAGTTGTTGCACTAATTGAGAAAGGGTTTGAAGCATTTGTTGATTTTGTGTTATAAGTTCTCTATTTTGGGCTAATAATTCTGTTAATATACTAGAATCAATTAGGGTATAATTAGGGGAAGGTTGGTATGGCTGCGATTGTATTGGTTGTTGTTGTTGTTGTACATTTGGTACATGAAAGTGAGATGGTTGCTGTTGTTGTATAGGATTAGCTAGGCCAGAATGGAAATTAACATGAGATGGGACATCAGAAGGTATAGTAGTAAACAATGGCAAAGTAGAAATAATTGGTGACTGGTAAGTGGACAAGCTAGGGATAGTATTTAACCAATTAGGGTTATGTTGGGTTATAGATGTCGAGGGTTGTGTTTGGATCCAATTTGGTTGGATAGAACCCTTCTGAGTGGTCATAGATGTATAAATTGCATTACTGGACTAAAGTTCAACTATGGTGCTCCTCGCTTCATTAATATTATCAGTCTTTACTGTAGTCGTAACTACTGAGTCTGTTTGATCAATTTTAGTGATTTCCCTATCGTTAAAATTCGTTGATCCTTCCATATTGGACATTCTAAAAGAAAAACAAAAGAAATCAAAGCAAATAATGAATCAAGAAAATAACACTGGTATGTGGTATTGATTATACCCAACTAGTTAGCTAGTTGACAAATGTAGCAAGCAGAAGCAAGAACTGTAGTACAGAAACTATGCTCTGCTACCATTTGTAATACTTTTTTACAAAATATTAGGGGAATATTGCGGAATATGATGTGTATGGAAAACCTATATAGATTATGTAGACCTGTAAATCTGGAATCGGTAAAGAAACCAAATTGATGTTTCAATAACTTCTCAACAGTTCCTAACATCTGCTAATACCAAAAAATATAAATAAAAATATGGGGGAAAAAAATAAATAAAGCATCACCACATACCAGATAATTAATGTAAAAATAGATCCAGGTAAAAATGTGAGTAAATCTCCGCTGGCTGCTTAACTTTAAAAAAAATGCGCAAGCTTTAAGATGAACAATGAAATGAAGAAGTTGAGGGAAATATTTAAAGTCTCACACAAAGCCACAATTTACATGCAAAGAAAAATAAAAAAATCATTAGTAACTGTGCAACATGCCCACACATGTAAGTGAAAGCAAGAGAGAGAGAAAATATTTACCTTTATACAGGGTGAGTCTCCCCAAGTAACCTCCACTCACATGCGGAAAAAGAATAAACAAGCATAAGAAATTTTGATAGTATTTAATAAAAAAAAAAGACAACCTTTTTCTTTTTTATATATACACACTGTGTAATCATAAATCCATAAATAAGTGAATATTCATATATCAATAATAAATCAATATATCAATTACTCGGTTAAGTTTTCAAACAAGAAAAGAAAATAATACACAAACCAACACACTGTACATCCAATGCGCAGGCAATCCAGTTCTTTTTACTCTCAAACAACAAAAATTTTATAGTAAAATATAAAAAAATATAATACCCATATAAATATAAACACTCAACTAAGCATATATATATAAATATAGATATGTGCAAGTATCTTAGAAACAATTTAATTACTTCAAATTTCTTATTATTAATGTTAATAAAAATGTTTGGCTATTTTATTTAATATAACCATTGAAGGATTGCTAACCTTCATTTTTATGGTGAAAATATATTTCTGCTAAGTACAAAAGGAACAATGTCTATGCTGTCCGAAACAAACTAGACCTTCACACCCCAGAATATGGGCCTTTTTAAACTATAAAGGTATCTGAACCAATTGATCTGGGCTCCTATCAATAAAAGAACTCAAGGAGGAGGGGAAGGCTTCAAACAAACAGTATTCACAATAGAAGATCAGTGAATGGATCTTTTCAACAGGAAAAGATTCCACAACATGAACCTGTAAAAAAATTTATTATGCTCTATAATATTATGATCCTAAAATTGATATCTTCATAGAAAATTTCTATCTTGACAAATTATACTGACAAAAAAAAATAAACTATAGCTAAGATTGGCCTACCTCACACAAGGTTGAGGTTAATCTTCAAATAGATATACTTGTTGAATCAGAATTCAGACACATAGACTTCCCTCTAAACAAACAATAGTTGTTATCAATATAGGGATTGAAAATTTGGAACATTCTCAAACGGACAATACAATTAAGCCTACCTTAAATCCTTTGATCTTTGAAATATTAAAATAAGAACTTTGTGGCAAATAGAAAATAATTATGCTTTGGAGTTTTCTTTTATTTAGAAACTCATATCAACAATCAACATAATATTTAAGATCTGTAATTAAAAAAAATACTTTTTGATAATAGAGAGAAAAAAATTCTACACACATTCATGTATGTATTCAAAGTACATACATGCAAAAAAAATAACTAAAAAAAAAAGAAACTTTCCTACAATATAAATGCAATGTAATTAGCTCTAGCCTTATTCTACCTACGTCGCTCTTCGTTATAAAAAAAAAATAACAGGAATTCTTACCTTCTTTGTTTATTTTATTTTTTTTTGTTGGGGTTTAAATACACTTATTTTTTTGTATTTTTTATTTTCAAATAATATTTTTTCAAGGTTTAACAATTTATATACATTCCACGTGTTATTAACAAGCTCGCTATCTTTTTCAACTCAATTCAAACGTTTAATAATTGCTTATCATACTCTGATATATCATATACCGACAGAAACAATACAATAATAATCGTTATATCATTCCTAAATATGGTTGATATATCATTCCTAAATATCTTTAATATCATTGATTGAATTTGATTTTCCTGCTAAATATAGAAAGATCAATACCCTTTTCATTCTAATTTGGTGATACCCAGAGAGTGAATTTCCAAGGTTATTTGGAGATTCACACCTGAACATACAACCTATGACATGAATTTGTTTATATAGTAAACTAAAAGAAATAGTAAAATTTAAAGTAGTAGAGGAAACTTATTCTAATAAAATGGTATTACCCTGCAAAAAAAAAAATTTTGTTTTATCAAAATGTTAAATTTGCATAACAAATTATATATATATATATATAATATATATATATATATATATATATATATATATATATATATATATATATATATATATATATATATATATATATATATATATATCACATTTTATTCAGCTAGTTCAACACCATTATTTAAACTAAAATATGGTTTAATATTTATTACATTTCACTATGCACTTTATCACTCTTTTTAATGTACATATTACCAGAACACCTGACTATTGGATAGGGACCATGGTACACTGCTTCTAAGTTTGTTTCTGCCATATTGTTGGTTTTTCACAAGAACAAATTTTGCATCTTGTAAATTCTTTATCACATATATTTTAGGATTTTTGGCAGAAAATTCTGGAGATAGAGGGAGTTCCCAAGAATAACTTCAACTTTTCTGCATGTATGTTTTTATTGAAAGTGGGAATGAGGACTCTACTTGCTCTATTAAGGCTCCAGGGAGGGAGGGATTTTGATTCATCATTAGGATAGCAGGGGTTCATTTCTTCTGAGTTTAATGGGGCAGTTCTTAAACATAAAAGCACTAGGGGAGGAGATCTAACCAATAAATTTGTACATCTTTCAACTCATCCTGACTGCATGGCTGAAAGAGACCTCAATAAGTGTTCTATGAGAGTTTTCAATGAATCTGTTACTCTGAGGGGTATAGGCAGAAGTAAAGTTATGTCAGGATCCTAGCTCCTCACAAGCACTTTTAAATAAATCAGAGGTAAACTGTCCTCCACGATCTGAAAAAGAAGTTTTTACAACTTCAGCTATGGGTAGGAATTTTCAAGTAATTACCTCCTCATTTGTAGAAGTTTTAATGTGTTTCAAAGGGAAAGCAGAGACAGCAAGAGAATCTATCAATTAAAGTTAACAGATATTTATTGTTTTTACATGAAGGCATTTTAAGAATGTCTATTTGGACCACCTGAAATTTTGCCCCAACTGGCTGGTAATATTCATATGTTGGGCTTATTTTGCGTAATGATTTAAACCTCTGACATGAATCACAACTTAGAACAAACTGCGTTGTGTATTTAGGCATATCCTTCCATACAAAGCTCTTTCAAAGAGATGCCAGAGTTTTTTTGACTCCAAAATGCCCAAGCGAATTTGAATAAGAGATAACAGGTGTAATGAAAGATTCAGGAACAAAGACACAAGGTGAAAGTGGAATAGATTCACCAACAACCAAAGACAGTAGGTCATTTGTATAATAGTAATTTCGCTTAATCAGCTTGGGATTAGTATTTTCTTGCTTGTATAAATATTTTTGAAGTTGCACATCTGTTTCTTGTGCTGCTTGAAGTTCTTTATAATCAATTTTACTTTGAAATAGCTTAAACACTTCATTGGCAGAAATATGGAAAATAGGTGACAGTGAATGACAGTCATCCTCTATTAAAGAATCCTGCTGGGGAGAAAGCTCTGGTGTGACCAATGCTTCATCGCAGAGTGTTTTAGGAAGGACTTCTGTTACAGAGTCTTCTCTTCCAAGTTGGAGTGAAAGGCTTGTTGCCAGTTCTATATCTGCATTTCCTGCAGAACTTGATGGATCTGGTAATTTCAGTGAACTTTTAGTTGGCTGTTGAGCAGGATTTCTACTTACGTAATCTGCTAATATGTTTTCTTCAGATTTAATATAGTTTATCATCAAATCATATTCAGACAAAGTTAGGTAACGCTGCTCCCTTGCTAGCAAGTGATTAGCATCAGTCTTTTTTTAAAGTGACTGAGTGACTGAAAGGTTGTTACAATACACAGCTATCTTTTGTCCTTCTACGATATGCTGAAAATTTTTTTTGCAGTTTTTACTAAGGCAAGGAGTTTCTTGCTAAAAATACTATAGCTCAATTCAGATGGGTTTAATTTATAACTATAGAATCAAAGTGGAACAGTTTTTTCATTTTCAGTCAAAACTACGACACCAGCCAAGGTAGCCTGACTGTCATCTGTGAAAATAGATATCTTGGCACTATTAGATGTAAAACCCAGAGTCAGTTTGGCTACATTGAATTCTTCTTCACCCTCGGGATTCCACTTTCCTCTATGTTGCGAGTATGGGGCACCTTTTAGAAATAAAAAGAGGAGAGATAATGATATTAGAAATGCCAGGAAGTGAAGATTGGAAATAATTTATACTTCCTAAGAACGTAGATCTTTTATTGTCATAGGTTTTGAAATGTTTAATATAGAAAGACTTTTTTCCTCATTAGGTAGCATAAAACCTTCACAGACATCAAAACCTAGATAGGTAACCTTTGTTTGGCCAATTTGGCATTTATCAACACTTCAACACTAAGTTTTTAGTTGAAATCATTTAGCTTGATGAAATAACATTTCTAAGACTTTTATATGCTCTTCATGAGTTGGAGTAGCATTAAGAATGTCATTGATATAGATGAAAATGTTAGGAATATGAGTAAGGTTAAATAGATATATTTAATGAAACTTGTAGGACTAGAATAAAATCATTAAACTATACTGTTAATAGAGACTGTTAGGCAATGAAATATTATCACTATTCGCAATTGTATTAGCACCATAAGCTTTTATTTTCTTCCTCTTAATTTTTTGTATTTAATGCAAGCATTTTTATCACTATTTTACATTGTTCCCATCAACAGCTACCTCCTTGGCATCTTGTAGCTTTTTCTCATAATTTGTAATGGTAATAGCAGAGCTCACCTTCAGGTCTAAATCTGGAAGGGGACCTGTCTCTTGTCCAATGATCTTCAAGTCTCATCACCCTCATATTCAGCCTATGTTCATGTGGTGATAGCTCTTCTATTTTTTGGAATATATCTGCAATTTGACTAGATATTCTAGCAAATTCACGGCTGACCGGTGGTGGTGTAGGTTCTCTTGACGTTCTCTTAGTAAAGGTTCCTATACCGTTGACTGACTCATTGCAGTATTGATCCAATGCAGTTTTTCTGCGGCGACTCATATACCTATCTACAGCTTGGCTCATTTTATAAATTGAGAGATCTCCAGCTAATACATCTAACACAGGTGCACTGTCTTCAGGTAAGACTTAAAGGAACATTTCTTTTGCGATTTTCATTATTTTGTATCATGACTTCAAAAGCGGAGTCTCCAAGTGAAAGCCTTATCCGATTTTGATATTCTGAGGGTTTCTTGCCATCTCTCTCTCTCTCTCTCTCTCCAGAGAGAGCATAGGTGGATCTCAAAACTTTTTTCAAATCCTTATATGTATTTTCAGTTATAGGTGGTTGAATTTGGGAAATGATAGCAGATGGTAAAAGTGTTCCCATCAGTTAAATTAGTTCAATAGGTTATTCACAAAATAAAGCGGAAATAACCATTCTAACTTTTTAAGCCATTTATCGATGTCTCTTTTGTCAAATCGTCATAAATCCTGAATTGTGAGTTTTTCGGTATCTTCTATAATCAGATGAAGGGCTTCTAGAATTTGAACTATCACAGGATGCATTTCTCTCTGGACTATTCTTAGTAGGTCTTTCTGCGCCTCGGTTATCTGTTCTATTTGTAATTGCTTCAGTATCCACTTCTACCAGATTCACAGAAATTCCAGAAACCGAAGATCTAATATTGTGTTAGACCTAGTTTTATTTTTTCTTCAAGACATTGTAGAGTTTATATATATATATATATATATATATATATATATATATATATATATATATATATATATATATATATATATATATATATATAATTTTATTTTATTTTATTTTTCAAAGTATATAATTTATTTCGAGTCACTATGGGGTCACCAGATGCAATGTAATCAGCTCTAGCCATATTTGGCCTATTATTATTCTTATATATATATATATATATATATATATATATATATATATATATATATATATATATATATATATATATATATATATATATATATTATATATATATATATATATATATATATATATATTAGGGATGGAGCGATACCAAAATTTTTACCGATACCGATACCTAAAAAAATACCGATATACCAGTACCGATACTTCACTCCATCCCTATATATATATATATATATATATATATAATATATATATATATATATATATATATATATATATATATATATATATATATATATATATATATATATATATATATAAAAGGAATTCTTACCACCTTTGTTTTATTTTCTCTTTGTTTATTTTTATCTTATTTTGTTGGGGGTTTAAATACACTTAATTTTTGTATTCTTTTATTTTCAAATATTATTTCTGCAAGGTTTAGCAATTTATATAGGATTTCACGTGTTATTAACAAGTTTACCTTTTTCAACTCAATTCAAATGTCTAATAATTGCTCGTCATGCTCCAATATGTCATTTACCGGCAGAAACAAAACCAAAATAATCGATATATCGTTCCTAATTATAGTCAATATATCATTCCAAAATATCATTAATATCATTGAGTTTGATTTTCCTACTAAATATAGGAAGATCGGTACCCTTTTCATATATATATATATATATATATATATATATATATATATATATATATATATATATATATATATATATATATATATATATATATATATATATATATATACCTACGACCATTCCCACAATCGTTGTATGGTGTCTATTGAAGGCCACATACATTCAAACACTCACCCCTTCACCAACCTTTTCCATTCATTCCTATACTCTGTCAACCGCACACCCTCCTCCCAATTCGTCCCTCTATCCGTTAACAGCTTCTTGACATAACTCATCCAACTATTGGTCTCCTCCTATCTCTTACACCCTCCACTTCTGAAACAAATACGTTTTTAGCCATTCTCGCTTCATTCATCCTATAAACATACCCAAACAATCTCAGCATATTTTGTTCAGCTCTCTCAACCATACTCTTTCTCCATCCACACATTTTCTTTATTATAACATTCCTGACTCTATCTCTTCTATCAGCACCTCAAATTTCGAAAACTTCCATTTTTTTTCTCTTCTTAGCATTCAACTTCCATACATAACCACTGGTATACAATATCCCTCAAACATTCTCACCTTTCACCTCCCTTGGTAACCTTCCTGTACGCTAAATATCCCTCAAGCCACCCAACACCTCCCTTTCTCTTATTCTATGAACAACTTCATCACCCATACTTACATCACCCTCCAAAAATCACCCCAGATGCTTAAATAAAGTGACTAACTCCAATCTCTCCCTACCCACTTTAATTTGTAAATCATCTCCCTCATCCACACCCCTCTCTCTTCTCTCCCTATCTTTCATCCACAGCACTTTACTCTTAAGCCCAAATCATCACAATCCTTTACAAACTCGAAAATAAAAAGAAGACTTAACCTCTCTGCAATATTCGGGTATTCGAACCTTTAACCTAGTGCATGCAAAACAGACACTCTGACCATATAACTACATATATATATATATATATATATATATATATATATATATATATATATATATATATATATATATATATATATATATATATATATATATATATATATATATATATATATATATATATGTGTGTGTGGTATCTCATGCACTAATAAATTTTTTTAATCCATTTTAGGAACGACTTATGAAAGATGTTCCAAACTGGGAAGTTGGAAAGTATTATGATGAGCCGCTTTACAAGACTGTTGATCCAGACTATTGGTTTGATCCCCAAGGATTTGAATATTTTCAGCATTCAGACATGAATAAGTATATTGACAGAATACATTTCAAATGGCGTCACTTCTAATTGTCAAGGGAATGAGTTATACACTCATTATGTAGTATTGTAAATTAATATTCTAAAATTGCCACAGTTTTTTTTATAAACCTTTATATATATATATATATATATATATATATATATATATATATATATATATATATATATATATATATATATATATATATATATATATATATATATATATATATATATATATATATATATATATTCAGCCAACCTTCTGCGTATTCTGTTCCACCTTGGCATGGGGTTTAAACCAGCGACATTTGACACAATAGTTGAATACTCTACCACTGCACCACGCCAGTCATATATATATATATATATATATATATATATATATATATATATATATATATATATATATATATATATATATATATATATATATATATATATATATATATATATATATATATATATTGAAATACAAATAAAAATTTTGATAAAGCTTGGTTGGAACTCGATATTTGGGTAAACTTTCAGCTCTCATTGGAAAAAAGTGATTACCCTATCAATAATGATAGAATAAGCATTTATTTTATTTTATGTAATTTATATTTTTAAGCTTTTATGAAGTTTTTAAAATGTTCTCTACAGAATACCCCAAATCGTCGACAGGTAAAGTGATCGACACTTCAAAAACAATTGGCCAGCTAACATCTTTTCTGAGAATAACCATAATCGCCTATAGGACATTTTGAAAAACTAGTCAAACCATCTAAATCATAGACATCCAAAACTTCGACAACTTGTTTGTTAAGGAAAAACGGTCGACAACATTTTTTGAACTAGACCTAAATTGTTGACCATTTTTCTTTTCAGTTTGAAGTTTCTACAATTTGGCCATTCGTTACAATAATTGTGTCAATTGTTTGACCAACATTGTATTTTTTTTAATCGATACAAGTATCGTATTTTAGTTTTAATCAATATGAAATCCTATTATTCAGTATTATTATTTTAGTTTTGTCAATTTGTAAGCCTTATTATCATTCTTGTTATTAGAATTAATATATATGACACACGAACATTTGTCTACGGTGATTAGTATATATTATATATATATATATATATATATATATATATATATATATATATATATATATATATATATATATATATATATATATATATATATATATATATATATATATATATATATATATATATATATATATATATATATATATATATATATATATATATATATATATATATATATATATATATATATAATATATATATATATATATATATATTAGGGATGTAGCGATACCAAAATTTTTACCGATACCAAACCGATTTTACTTTATTTAAAATTTTAGCCGATACCGATACCGATACTTATTTTTAACTGTTAAGAATATATATATATATATATATATATATATATATATATATATATATATATATATATATATATATATATATATATATATATATATATATATATATATATATATATATATATAATATATATATATATATTATTAAAAAGTGAGAATAAAGTAGGAGATAGAACAAAACCATGAGGAAATTTCCTAATAATATATATATATATATATATATATATATATATATATATATATATATATATATATATATATATATATATATATATATATATATATATATATATATATATATATATATATATATATATATTATCTCCTTCTGGTGAACAAAGGCCGGATTCCTGCCAATATCCACCAGAGTTGGAGAACTGTCGGAAATCTGTTCGCTAATGGTCTGACATGACCCGAGACACGACGGCGTTTATAAGTGTTCAATTCAAAGGAAGTTGGGAAAACAGATAAAGGGAGTGTGTTTCAGACTTTACCTAGTAGAGTACGTGTAAGATTGAGCATAGCTGTTAAGTCTGATGTCGGAAAGTTGGACAGAGAAAGGATGAGACTGAGTAGAAAGTTCGTGTCGTATGAGCCCTTCTCAATGGAGGAGTTATGCGATGTGAGAGTTCAGAAGAGCGGTGTCCGTTGTAATAGCGATAATATTAAGAGAGTGACGCAACAATTCGACGGGAAGAAAGAGATTGGAGAGAGTTGGTAAGAGCAGGAAAGGTGATAAGACGAAAAGCCCTAGACTCCACCTTTTCGAGAAGAGCTGTATGTGTGGAACCACTCCAGATGTGTGAGGCGTACTCCATAAAGGGTCGAACAACACCCTTATAAAGAGCAAGCAACCACGAAGTCGCCTCAGAACTCCCAACCTCTTCGAAGCTTTCTCTCCAGGAAAGTTCACGAGAAAAAGAAATATAGAGAATATTGAGGACAGATGAAGGTTTAAGTTGAGTGTTTTCGAAGAAGATATCCTAATTGTGTGGAAGATTGTGTCGAGTAGAAAGATTGAGGAATTGAGTTTTAGAGGCATTGAAAACGACCATGTTTTCTATTCTCCAATTTGAAATACGAGAAAGATCAGAGGTCAGTTACTCCAATCTATACTTCTTGAATCTATAAACTGCTGTTGGGAGGGGCGTCTTTCATTGTGAAAAGAGTAATGAAGGGTGGAGTTATTGGCATAGGAGTGTATAGGAGACGAAGTAATAGAGAAAAGGTCATTGATGAAAATTAGAAAAGAGTTGGGGATAGGACAGATCCTTAAGGAGCGCCAATATTTATAGATTTATAGGGAGAACTGTGGCCGTCTACAACAGCTGCTATATTACTGCCGGAAAGAAAATTAGAGAGAAAGGATAGATTCCAAGAGGGAAGTTTGGAAATGAAAGCTTTGTGACAGTTTCTATCGAAGGCTTTCGATATGTCTAGAACCACAGCAAAAGACTCACTGAAACCCAGAAGAGCGGAGGGCCAAGAGTCAGAAAGTAGGGAAAGAAGATCACTAGTAGAACGTTCTTTACGAAAGCCATACTGGCGATCAGAGATTAGGTTAGAAGAATCAAGGTGCTTCCAAATCTTCCTGCTTAAGGATAGAATCGAAAACTTTAAAGAGAACGCAGGTTAAAGAAATAGCACGTTAGTTAGAGGGTTGAGATGGGTCCCCTTTCTTCGGCACAGGCTAAATGAGCGAGCGTTTCCATCAAGAAGGGAAGGTCGAAATGAAGAGACAAAGACTAAATAGTTTACCAAGGCAGGGTGCAAGCTCAGAAGCACAAGTTTTAAGAGCCGCAAGAGGAATACTATTAGATCTGGAATGTTACAGAAATTAATTAAAAAATCACAACGTGCGCCGGGGCAAGCCGAACTTAAGGTCCTGGCGGCACCATCCCCATCATCGGAGGCCACCAACTCTCAGGTGAGGTAAGGGGGTGAGGGGCATTCTTTGGACGAAGCTCCTCGAAGCATCTCTGAGGCTGCTTTGAATTTCACTTTTTTTTTTTTTTTATTTTTTATTATAAAGGTAATGTACGAGTAAGAGCTTGTAAATTTGGAACATGAGAAGGGAGTAGGGGGAAGGAGAAGTGGGAGCATAGACACTCCAATATGAGGTGAGGGTACACTAGAGACCCTCTGAGAAGGTGAAACGCGAAAAGGAACGAACCAAAGGGCTAGGGAGTGAAACGGAATGGTCTAGACCAGCGGTTCCCAACCTTTTTTTCCTTCCGTACCCCTTCATAATGTTCCGTACCCCTTCGTACACACACAAATCCAATTTATATATATATATATATATATATATATATATATATATATATATATATATATATATATATATATATATATATATATATATATATATATAGAACAATAATTTAATTTCGTAATTTGATATTCTATAATCTATATTCTATTAATTTTTTCCTTTTACATTCTTTTTTAATTAATCCATATATTTTTTTGTGTACCCCCAATCGATAGCAGGAGTACCCCCAGGTTGAGAACCGCTGGTCTAGACCATACTGTCACTCCCCGGATTATGCCCAATAAAGGGTACTTGCATCGCTTTGGACGGCTCTACGTTCTCCCCTACACACACACACATGCATATATATATATATATATATATATATATATATATATATATATATATATATATATATTAGGGATGGAGCGATACCAAAATTTTTACCGATACCGATACCTAAAAATTACCAGATACGATACGGTACGATACGATACTACTACCGATACCGATACTTTACTCTTATCCAAAAATTTTGCCGATACCGATACCGATACCGATACTTCACTCCATCCCTAATATATATATATATATATATATATATATATATATATATATATATATATATATATATATATATATATATATATATATATATATATATCATGTACCTTGGTTACCATCTTAATATGTTACTAACGGATTAATCAAGGATTAAAATAAAATAAAATATTTAGGAAAACAAACCAAATGGTAAGAAGTAAATAGCAAGCAACATATCAACGTTCTGGAAAGAAAATTATCGCGAAATGACGTTTCAAAATATTACGTAATATTAATTAAAAATTACACCATTTAATTAAAACAAAGGGATGAAAAAAAATCTGGTATCGGTATCGGTCATTTTTAGCCCATACTGATACCGATACCTGAGAGCTCGATACCGATACCGTATCAAAATCGGAAATTGCCGAACTTATGCCGATACTTGCCGATACCTTATATTCATATCCGATTATATATATTATATATATATATATATATATATATATATATATATAATATATATATATATATATATATATATATATATATATATATATATATATATATATATATATATTATATATTATATATTATATATATATATATATTTTTAAAACTCTTTATATGTTATGGGATGATAGAGAAACATTTTTGTTAAAAAGTTAATAATTCTTTAATTCCTTAATTTCTTATGTTAATGATTTATCTTAATTTAACTTTCTAATAATAATCCTATAATAATAAAAACATAAAGGT
>SEYY01015616.1:15000-16994 GCA_009176605.1 Armadillidium nasatum | reverse complement strand
CTCATCTTTTCTCTGTCCAACTCTCTAACCACAGACTTAACTGCTCTGCTCAACCTTACATGTACTCTAATGATGAAGTCTGGAACACACTTCCTTCATCTATTTTCCCAACTTCCTATGATTTACACACACCTCAAACCGTGTATAGGGAAAGTCGGCCTTTTTTTAACCAGTTTTCCGTTTTTCCCTAACTCTGGAATTAGTAGGCCTCTGGCCTAAAAATTTCCTATTATAATTTGACTGTATAATCTTTGTAAAGGATCCCAGTCAAACTCGAACCAGCGCTGGTCCCTGGCGGTCCCATCTTCGCCAAAGCATAATCCAAATTTCTCTCTCTCTTCTCTCTTTCTCTTTTTCTCTCTTTCTTCCTCTCTTTCTTCTTCTTCTCTCTCTCTCTCTCTCTCTTCTCTCTCTCTCTCTCTCTCTCTCTTTCTCTCTACAACTCAACACACACACACACGCACACACACACACCACACATATATATATATATAATATATATATATATATATATATATATATATATATATATATATATATAATATATATATAATAACACTCTGTTGTGGGTGAGGGTGGATACTTCCTTAGTAAAGATAATCAAAATATCAATTAAGATTGCCACTGTTCCTTATCGTTATAATTAATGAATTATTAATAAGGTTTATGAGGCATGACGTTCTAATCTATCTCTGTTAATTGACCTCTTTATTAACTATTCCTTAAGTGAGCTTACTTATACGCGCAATTTCCAAGCAATTTTTAAGCAATTTCTTGGCAATTTCAGTTTTTCCTTTCTTTCTTTATGAAGGAAATTTTTTAAATTCTGACTGGTTGTTGAATCCTATTAAAGGATGGAAAATAAATTGAAGAGTATTTTGTTTGCATAATTTTAAAAGCGAATTTTTCATCTCTTTGTTATATACATTCTCATTATCCTGTTTATGCCCCTCTGCTCACAATATTTATAAGTCATCTTAAATCACAATATTTTTTTTTATTCAATTTTTATTATTTTTCTTTAATTACTTTTGTATAGGTCTGCTTAATTAAATAACTTCCTCTACTTTGACGAAGCTTTTGGCATATAGTATATGGCATTTGGTATTCCTTACACCTCTTAAGGATATAGGATATGCATAATCAAATTAATTTGAATACATTTTGTGACTTTGTCTCACATAACAACGCACATCGAAAGTATTTCGCAACTGCACCCCTTGTAGAGAAAAACTGTATTTGGTTTTAAAGTTTCTCAACTAGTAGCACACAACAACTAATTTTGGTTCCATCATAACACCCATGAATACCAAACTGTCTCTTACAATAATTTTTTTTCCCAACCTGAAAGAAATATGGAAGTCGAATGCATCCGTGAACTCTTCAGGATGCAAACAAAGGCTGAAGTGCTAAAAATCAACAATGACCGACGCCACTGAACAACTTTAGTTTCAAATCAAAAACCTAAAACCTTTTTAAACTCTGTTTCATATGAGAGTCCCTCATAAATTCATTGTATAATGATCCAGAATATTAATCAATGGAAATAATGGGAATATAAAACGTCGATACAAAGGTACAAACAAAGTTTTAAAGAAACAAAGGTAAAAAATCTATGCAGATCTGTATGTTTGCATGTTGGCATCTATGAAAGTTCACAAGAATCCACTTAATTGTGGATTTTTCGGAAGAAAAGGTCAAAGGAACACCTGAGGGTCACGGTTAACACTGACCACTCCTTCTTGAGTTATTCATACAAAAGAGGAGCCGCGACGGGGAGTCTCAAGAAATACTTATCAAGCAGACTCCCGAACGGGTTCCTCCAGACTGCACTCTCCCACGGGGTAACGAGGTCAAGGTTCTATCCCTCTTTCGCAGACCAATATAATTAATATATATCAAATCTTTTTAAATCCACTAACTGCTCGTGGGTCAAAATATTTTGAATTTTCAAGTCTGCTATACTTACTGGATGGTAAGCAAGAGGGCTACTA
>SEYY01015615.1:0-18620 GCA_009176605.1 Armadillidium nasatum | reverse complement strand
GCTGAACCGAAAACATGGTCTCAACACTCAAATACAAATTTATTTCCGATTTTACATCATGGAAAGTGTCTCATCCAGATAGAAATCTGTTAACTTTAATGTTTAGACGAAAACCAAATAGTGAGCAATATTTTTCATGCTCTTCCTCTGGCAGTACTGGAAATCGACCCCTATTCGTGTCAGCTACAGATGTAAAACGGATATTCAATGAAGTAGATAACTGGATAAACGAAAAATATACCCTTAACAGTGTCACAAATGAAGAAGGCATAATAATCTCTGGTGGTGGACCAAAAGATACCAGTCGCCTTACACTCGTTTTGGGTCAACATAATAACATCCCTTCTGTAGATGTACGAAATTGGTGGAGACCTAAACCTGAAGGAATATTCAGACCTTCATCAATAGGATTCTTTATTGCTGATCCTGACAAAATTGCATCGTTCATAAATATGAATGAAGAAATTACAAAACGGTTAAACGATGTGGACAAGTTAGATACTATTATCAACATGGCCCATGGTGTAATGTACAAAGTATATACCGAGAACTACTCATTCGACGCCCAATGTGCCCCTGTGATGTCTGTGGTAGACATAGAAGGTTTTACACGGTTTTGGAATGAGCGAATGAAGACTGAAAATCTTAGCAAAGGTGACTTAGCGTTCTCACCTAGAGACATTTACACCTACATCACAACAGAAGGCCTATCCAGTTTAGAACAGTATATCACGTGCACAGAATTTTTACTTAGGCCTATAGAAGAACCTTATACCTGTTAATTTGTCTTAAGAAAATAACTGTGTTTTAAAGTGTCTTACGAAAATATTGTGCTTAAAAATGTTTGTGATTGTAATATATAATGTTTGTAAAATATATGTGGTAGTGTTATATTACAATATTCATATGCATTAATATATATATATATATATATATATATATATATATATATATATATATATATATATATATATATATATATATATATATATATATATATAGATATATATATACAGGTGGGAGGGAGGCCCAATCATTCAGTATTCTTAATGATCTGGAGCAATTGATTAGTGAACCCACACACATTCCAGATCGTCCTAACCAATTCTTGAATACACTTGATTTATGCTTCACCACTACTCCTTCTAGTTATAAATACACCATTTTCCCTCCTATTGGTAACTCTGACCATAATCTTATAGCTCTTAGTTATAATGCTTTCTCTCCAACAGCTCCACCATGCCCTAAACGTACTTTCTGGCACTTTAATCGGGCTAATTGGGGGGCAATGCGCCGCTTCTTTGCTAACTATCATTGGAGTGAATCTTGCTTTGTCTCGGGGACGCTTCTGTCTCTGCTGAAAAGGTAGGGGCCGTAATCCTTGACGGGATGGGCAGATTCATTCCATCTTCAACTAAATCTTTTTCTCCTCAAAATCCATGGTTCGATGACGGCTGCTCTCTTGCCCTTCGCGAGAGAGACAGTGCTTATCGTGAATGGAAAAACTCTCCTTCTCCTATCACTCTTGCTAATTTTCATTCAGCTCGGAATCGTTGCAGGGATGTTCTTCGACGGGCTAAGCGTACTTTCATAAAAAGGAAGTGCGCTGACCTCCATGGCTCTCCTACTGATAAAAATTTCTGGCCTCTTGTCAAAAATATCTCTAACAACTTCTGTAAATCTGCCTTTCCTCCTCTTATTCGCTCTGATGGTTCTATAGCTAATACTCCTTCTGAAAAGGCTAATCTCTTCGGCCTCCTTTTTTCATCTAATTCCACCCTGCTAGATTCTGACATCCCTCCTCCTACTCCTTCTCCTCTCAGGTGTCCCATGCCTCTGCCTGTAATTACTCATGATCAGGTGCATGGGATCCTGAAATCTATGAACGTCAGGAAGGCCAGTGGCCCGGATGGCATTCCCCCTCGTGTTCTGAGGGAGTGTGCTTCCGAGTTAGCGCCTGTCCTCGTTCAGCTCTACTCTCTATGCCTTAATACTAATACTTTTCCTCTATGCTGGAAGCGTGCGTTTGTTCAACCGATCCCGAAAAAAGGTAGTCGCTCTGACCCTTCTAACTATCGACCTATAGCTCTCACCTGTGTTCTATCTAAAATTTTTGAAACTCTTCTCAACTCTCATTTCCTGGATCATTTGGAGTCTCATTCTCTTCTTTCTGATCACCAGTATGGCTTTCGACGCTCGAGGTCAACTGGTGACATACTTTCCTATCTTACTGATCTATGGTCTTCTGCCCTTAGGGACTTCGGGAGTCTTGTGTGGTGGCGCTTGACATATCCAAGGCTTTTGACCGGGTGTGGCATGCGTCACTGCTCTCCAAGCTCCCCTCCTTTGGGTTTCCTCCTTCTCTTTGCTTACTATTGTCTAGTTTTCTCTCAGATCGTTCCATTTCGGCAGTTGTAGATGGAGCGACCTCTTCCTCCTTTTCTGTCAACTGTGGTGTTCCTCAGGGTTCTGTTTTATCTCCAACCTTATTCTTACTTTTCATTAACGATCTTCTCCACTGCACTTCTAACTCTGTTCACTCTTATGCTGATGATTCAACTCTGCATTCTTCTACTCATTTCAAATCTGCTCCCTCTTTTGCTTCTAGAGTTGCTTCTCGTCTTCAACTTTCCAATTCTATTCTTGCCGATCTGGATGGGATTTCCCGGTGGGGTCATAGCAACCTTGTGAAATTCAACTCTTTAAAAACTCAACTTCTTCACATCTCCCTCTCAAAAACACCTCCTAACTTTCCTATCCTCTTCGATGGCTCTCCCGTCTCACCTGTAAATAACATTAACATTCTTGGTCTAAACATAAACAACAAACTATCTTGGAAACCACATATCACAATGGTTGCTAAAGCGGCCTCTAAGAAGCTGGGAGTTCTGTTCAGATTGCGAGAATTTTTCTCTTCTGAACAGTTACTCCAAATATATAAGGGTCTTATTCGCCTTGTATGGAGTACTGTTCTCACATTTGGGGGGGCTCCGGCTCCTCCTCTCTTCTGGATAGGGTTGAGTCAAAAGCTAAAAGATTAATTAACTGTCCCCTACTTTCAAACTCTCTTGACCCTCTGTCTCTGCGACGTGACGTTGGCGCGCTATCTCTTTTCTACAGGTACTACAATGGCAGGTGCTCGAGAGAATTGGCCTCTCGCATTCCTCCTCCATTGCGTCGTCCTCGTTGCACAAGGGGTGCCCTGCTTTCGCACCAATTTTGTGTGGAAGTGGGAAATCCCAGGCTAGCCCGTTGTGGTACCTCTTTCTTTCCAGCCACCTCTATTCTGTGGAACTCTCTACCTTCATCTATTTTCCTTCTGTATTTAACCTTCCACTCTTCAAGGCTTCCGTCTGCGCCCACCTGAGGGCTGTGCGTTAGGTGTGTGCATTTGCATGTGTTTTGTCTCTGTGTGTGTGCCCCCTCCTTGAAAAGGGCTCTGCCCGTGAGCGGTGGCGTTCTGTAAAAAAAAAAAAAAAAAAAAAATATATATATATAATATATATATATATATTATATATATATATATATATATATATATATATATATATATATATATATATATATATATATATAATATATATATATATATATATATATATATATATATATATATATATTAGTGATGGCATCCGCATCCGCATCCGCATCCGCATGCGAGGATGCGGAGCATCCGCACAAAAATCAACATCCGCATCCGCATCCGCATCCGCATCCGCATTTTCGAAAATTCAACATCCGCATCCGCATCCGCATCCGCACTTTCGGAAATTCAACATCCGCATCCGCATCCGCATCCGCATCCGCACTTTCAAAAATTCAACATCCGCATCCGCATCCGCATCCGCACTTTCAAAAATTCAACATCCGCATCCGCATCCGCATCCGCAAATTAGAAAATATGACATCCGATCCATCACTAATATATATATATATATATATATATATATATATATATATATATATATATATATATATATATATATATATATATATTATTATATATATTATATATATATATATATATATATATATATATATATATGCGAATTGTAGATCAAGAGTGAGGGTGAAGAGAGAACTATCGGATTGGTTTAGCATAGGAGTGGGATTGAGACAGGAGTGTGTAATATCTCTATGTTATTTAATCTATTGATGAATGGTTTACTTAGAAAAATGGAGAGAGAAGGGAAGAGTATTACGTTGAGAAATATGGAGGGTGAATGTGAAGTGAATGTTTTACTTTTTGCAGATGATGCGGCATGTGTTGGTGGCAGAATCTGGAGAAAAGATGAGAATACTTGTGAGAGAGTTTGAAGGGAAATGTGCAAACACAGATTGAAATTCAATCCAGCGAAGAATAAAGTTATGAGGATTGGAGGTGGGGATGAGAAATGTGGAGGGAGGAATTGGTTTGTAGAAGTGTGAGAATAGAAACTTGAGGAGGTGAATGAATTCAAATATCTAGTAATGTTGGGTGGAAGGTAAGGGTGGGATGGAAAAAGAAATAAAGAACAGAGTGGTAGAAGGAATGAAAGTATTGGGGGGCCTAAGAAAAATATGGAAGAAAGGAAAAATTTCGAAAGAAATAAAGATAAGAATGTTTGAATGTATGTGTTCACCTTCTGTATTGTATGTGTGTGAAACAAAGACGATAAGTGCTCGGTCGAGAAAAAGTTTCAATGTCTTTGAGATGAAAGATTTGAGAGCGATATATAAATTGAGAAGGATTGATAGGATTAGAAATGAAAGAATATAGGAGATGTGTAAATGGAAGAAGGGTGTAATTGATAGAGAGGAGGAAGATGTGCTAAAATGGTTTGGACATATGTGAAGAATGAAAGAGAACAGAATGGTTAGCAAGGTACGTAGATCCGATGTAGATAGGGGAAGGGTAGGGGGAGGGGAAGGCCGAAGTGGAGATGGATGGATGGAGTGGGAGTGATTTTGATGGAAGGAATTTGAGTTTAGACGAGGGTAGAAGATTTGTGGAGACAGAGATGGAGGGAGGTGATGGAAGCGTTGAAAGGTAAGAATAGTTATGTTTGTAAGGGAATTGTGGCGGGCACCACCTCACGAAAGTGGGAAAGGTGATACTGAAATATATATATATATATATATATATATATATATATATATATATATATATATATATATATATATATATATATATATATATATATATATATATATATATATATATATATATATATATATATATATATATATATATATATATTATTTATTTATATAAAATTAACATCCGCATCCGCATCCGCATCCTCATCAAAATTAACATCCGCATCCGCATCCGCATCCGAACTTTTCGAAAATCCGCATCCGCATCCGCATCCGCATCCGCACTTTTGAAAATTCAACATCCGCATCCGCATCCGCATTTTCGAAAATTCAACATCCGCATCCGCATCCGCATCCGCACTTTTCCAAAATTCAACATCCGCATCCGCATCCGCATCCGCAAATTGGAAAATATGACATCCGATCCATCATATATATATATATATATATATATATATATATATATATATATATATATATATATATATATATATATATATATATATATATATATATATATATATATATATATATATATATATATATATATATATATATTCTTTTAAAAATTGTTTTCAATATATGAATATACAATCCGTTTATGTAATTATGTTTCCTGTATGTAAATATAAAATGTATTTTAAATAATAAAATTATTTTTGATTTTATTCTTGGTCTTTATACCCTTTGTTTTCTGATATATATATATATATATATATATATATATATATATATATATATATATATATATATATATATATATATATATATATATATATATATATATATATATATATATATATATATATATATATATATATATATATATATATATATATATATATATATATATATATATATATATATATATATATATATATATATATATATATATATTATTATTATTTCTGGTCATTACTCAATATGGAAGCAAAAGAAGCAGTTGATAAATTCTATTTTAATGTTAGAGAGCCCTATAGTTATGGAGGTTTTTCTAAATTTGCCTCACGGTTTCCGGATATTGATAAAAAAGAAATAAAATATTACTTAGAAGGTGAAGAAGCATTTACTTTGCATAAACCAGTACGTAAAAAATTTAAAACACGGAAAACTCTAGCCTATCATGTTGATAATATTTGGCAAATAGATTTAACAGATATGAATAAATATAAAGTTTATAATGATGGTTACCAATATATATTGTTCGTAATCGATGTTTTTTCACGATTCTTATTCATGAAAGCATTAAAAGATAAAAAATCAAAGACTGTAGCTGATGCAGTAAGAGATATTATAAAAGAGACTAACAGATGTCCATCTATCATACATTCTGATCGAGGTACAGAGTTTCTCGGGCCTGAGTTTCAAGAGCTTGTGGCTGATTTTGACATGGGTTACTACAATACTTTTTCTCCTAATAAAGCTGCTATAGTAGAACGCGTGCAAAGAACTATAAAGGAAAGGATGCATAGATACTTTACTAAGATGAACACGTTTAAATATATTGATATTTTACAAGACTTGGCCTACTCTTACAATAGATCGTATCATAGAACAATTAAGAAAACACCTTTAGAGATGATTAAAACAAAACCTTCACCTGATCAACGGGAGGTCCGTAAAATAAAAGACAATACAGGTATTAAAGTTGATGACTATGTAAGAGTATCAAGAACTACAGGTAATTTCAGGAAGGGGTATGAAGCAGGATGGTCAAAAGAAGTTTTTAAAATAGATTCTATTAGAGAGTTCCCTAGAGATGGGTTAAAATTATATTATCTAAAGGATCTAGATGGTGAACAAATTAAAGGAGGGTTTTATAAACAAGAAGTACAAAAAATTAGGTTTGATGACATTTTTTTACGAGTAATTTATATAAAATTGAAAAAATATTAGGCTTTAAAGGTAAAGGAAAAAATAAACAGTATCTTGTGAAATGGATAGGTTATCCTGATAAATTTAATAGTTATATAAAAGCGAGTGATGTTAAAAAAATTTAACATTCTTAACATTCATCATGGAGAGTGAAGATCACTTTTACCTAACTCTACCGTCCTCAGCTTCTATGGACTTACATCCTGACAATAAGATATCAGACTTTACCACTGAATTGCTGCAGAATGTTCAGCTTGAAAGGGAGAGGTATGAAATAGGGTTATGCGAAATTATTTTAGATGTAGATGTTGAAAATGTAACTTTCAAAGTACTCAGCATTCATAATTACAAGAAACTCTAAATTTGTTAAAGAAGGTTTGAATATCAAGAACGTTGGGGGTTTAGGTGTGATAAATCAGGGTGATATTGATTTCTATTGGGAAGAGTTTTCGGTAGACAGAGGAAAATACAATTCTCTCGATGAGTTGTTTGGACATTTTAACACTAAATTTTCATCAAGCCGAATGTGTGCTGATTTGTATTTTCATGTTAAAAAAGTACCTAACGTAAATTACGAAATCGTAACTTTAAAATCAATCATGCCAACCAATTTGAAAGATAAAAGGTTATTTAGTTTCCATCGTTCCCATTGGATGCGTCAGTGTATTTATATCCCTGATATATCTTTAGAAGGTGTAAAACGAATAGATCCTTCAATCCGCTCTACACTACAGGCATATATGAGATATAGCCCTGCTGTTAAAGAGTATCTCGAACACAGCGATGCAAGCTGAAGCTGAAGACTCTATACAACTTCTATGTACCTCCTCAGATTTCTTAGAAACGCCTGGTGCAGCATATGTATATTCTGATTTTGTTGAACACCAATACGTCGGAAATACAAAGGCAGCTCTCTTGAGAGTCCTTCATTTGCCCCCAGTCAGAAATTTGTATCATTTCCCAGTGTACATTATTTACCAATGAGAAAATCTCAGTTTGGGTCAATTCGTGTATATATAAGAGACGTTGAAGGCAAGGCATTACCCATTCACTAACGGGACAGCGTTGTGTAAACTACACATAAGAAGAAAGAAGTCTCAATAATGGAACGACATATTTTTAGAGGCTCGAGAACACAGAGGGGTTATGGTCTAGGAGGTTTCTTTACATCATTAATGCGACGTGCCATACCTTTATTTAAATCAGGAGGAAGATATTTAACCGGTAAAGCGGCTAGAACGGGCCTTCGTACATTTCAAGATGTCATGGCAGGGGCAGAGCCGCGTATGGCGATAAAAAGACATTTAGCTGAAACATCAGATGAAATGCTTGACGATATCAAACGCAAAATATGGCGTAAAATGACTGGTGAAGGCATTAGAGTTAGTGGAATGCGTAAAGAATCAAAGAGGATAAATAAGAGTCAGAAGGCAGGTGAAGAAAGAAAAAATAATAGTAAGAAAAGGAAAACAAGTAAACCAAAAAAGAAAGCGTGTAATAGAAAAATAAAAGATATATTTGAAATGTAATATATGGCAACTGTTTGCCTTAATATAGAGCTACATTTGTAAAAAATGTTCATTAATAGTCGACACTTAACACCGCTAACATAAATTTCCTTCATCCTTCCAGCCTTGATTGCTGTAAATCTGAATTAGATCTATTTACAGTGCTCCCTACTCAGACCAGTATTCTTGAGTCTAATTTTATAAGTATTAACCCTGTGAATTCTGTTACAAATGCCGACGTCCCTGTAGAGTTTCACATCCCAGGTAATTCTGAACATTACCTGGATCCCAGTAATATTTTCCTTTACTTAAAGTGAAATTAGTAAACGAAGATGGAACAGATCTTACGGGTGATGATCATATTGTGTATCCGACATCGAATTTTTTATACAGCTGTTTCAATCAACTTGAAGTGTTTTTAAACGAAGTATCTCTAGGGTCCTCTGCTGCAAATTACCCTTATCGTACATTTATAGAAACTTTATTGAATTTCTCTGAAGATGCAAAGTATTCCCATCTCCAATCAACAGGGTTTTATAGCTTAAAAGATGAATCTAAAATAGTGGATGCTACCAGTAAAAGAACCTCTAAAGTACATGATTTTTATGGTAGACTGAATAGTGATATTTTCTCTCAGGACAGATTATTACTTCCAGCTGTTGACGTACGTGTAAGATTAAGCAGGTCTACAGCGCCTTTTGCTTAAATGCTTCATAGTAAACCTACAGCTACAACGCAAGCTCCCACCCCAATTTTCCAAATACAAGATGCGTATCTTTACGTCAGAAAGGTAAAACTATCGGCACAGAGACATATGGAGATTGAAAAATCATTAATTACAAGCACGGCTAAATATCCGGTACGGCGTGTAGAAACTAAAATATTTAATTTTGCAACTGGTTTAACGACGATAAACCTCAGTAACGTTGTCATGGGCCAGCTCCCTCAAAAGTTAATCGTTGGGTATGGTCGAACATGCAGCCTTTGCCGGAAATTACAAAAAGAACCCATATAAAATAGCACCTTTTGGTCTTCGTGAACTCAGTCTACATGTAAATGGTCAACCTTATGGTAGACCTTATAAAACTCTCTATAACAACGGAGAAGGATTATGTGCAAGAGCATTCTATGATTTGATTGCCAACACTGTATCATGCTCGGATATAGGTACAGGAATTAATAAGGCTGATTTCGCCACCAATACTAACTTATATGCTTTTGATTTAACAGCTGACTTAACTGGAAATGCAGGTTCTCATCTTAATGTCGTGAAACATGGAACAATGGGCTTAACGCTTACTTTTGAAAAGCCCCTGTCAACTGCTATCTCAATTATTGTATATATGGAAACACCAGCACTTGGTAGAAATTGATAGAGTACGTAACATATTACTATCTTATTAATTTTTTTTAAACAATATGGATGAAGATGAAATACGTAGCCTATTGAAACATGTAAAACGGTTTAAAGGTGTTTTTGCTATTGATGAAATATCTGATATAATTCTGGATAGAGACACAGGTATTATTGTAAATACTTCAGAAAGATCTAAAGCATATGGTCATTGGCTTCTATTATTCCGTACGGGACAGCCCAGAGTACTTTTATTTATATTGATTCATTAAATTTAAACTTGTTTTTATATAATAATAAATATTTGAAAATGTTTTTTAAAAATAATAATGTAAATAGTATAAAATCCTTATGCTATCCTATACAGCCTGTATACTCGAAAACTTGCGCATTTGTATGACCTATATTTTTTATGTCACTTGTTAGCCCATATTGATTTGACTGTTATTATTTCACATTTTGATTGTAAAAATTTATTTAATAATGATATCTTAGTTTCTATTATATAATAATTATATTATTATATGTATTATATATATATATATATATATATATATATATATATATATATATATATATATATATATATATATATATATATATATATATATATATATATATATAAATGTGAAATAAAATACTAAAAATGTAAACTTTTTGAATAAAATGTTTTTAATATATTTTCTTTTCATAACCTAATATGTGTGTATGTGTGTGTGTGTGTGTGTGTGTTCTTAATACCTGGGATGGCTGATGCGGGGCTGGGTAAGCTGAGTAAGGGTAAGGTCATGGGATACACCTAAGCCATTATATATACATATCTTTTATTTATTTATTTATTTATTTATTTATTTATTTATTTTCATCTTTAACTTTACTTTTGTTTTATATATTTTTTCTTTCTTATATTTCTTTTTTAAATATTTTATATTATATTATTTTTTATTTTTATTTTTTGTTTTTACTTTTATTTTTATTTATTTATTTTTTTATTTTAATTTTTAAATTGATTTTTTATTTTTTTTTATTTTTAAATTTTTTTATTTTTTATTTTTATTTTGTTTATTTATTTTATTTTTTATTTTTATTTAAAATATCTCCATGAAGGGTGCACGCCCCTGCTGAACGGCTGGGTCAATGGTTCCCTTGGTGAATGGTTCCCTGTGCATGATGCGGGGCTAAGGGATATGATGTGGTAATATACATGTACCTGTGCTGATGTAAACCCTCAAGGGACGGTGATGGCTCCTTATGCTGAAACGAATCTTGAGGAGGGGGTGTGGTAATGTGGGAAGTGATCCCCTACAGTTTGCAGTGTGTTTTAACACGTGTTCAATAATTATTATTTCATAATAATTTTATTAATTAATTTTTAATTAATTAATAACTATTATTTTTTCACCCCAACCTGCGTATATATAAATATATTGTTTATTTATTTATTAAATACATTATTTTCTTCTAATTTTTTTTCCGGGGTACCTTGGAACTCCGTCTCAGGGTATGGGGACCCATTCTGGGCATCCGTAGGGCCCACTGGTATATATATATATATATATATATATATATATATATATATATATATATATATATTATATATATATATATATATATATATATATATATAATTTTTTTATTTTTTATTTATTTATTTATTTTTATTCATTTATTTATTTTCGGGTACCTTAGGGCCCACCGGTGGCTACGCGAACCCCCGGTGGCCACGCAAACACCCGGCGGTCACGCGAATCCCCCGGCGGCCACGCGAACCCCCGGCGGCTCCCGGATCCCCGGACCCCGGCTGGAAGAGAGTGACCTTGGAGCGTAGCCTTAGTTCGTGGATATATAATAATAATAATAATAATAATAATAATAATAATAATAATAATAATAATAATAATAATCAATAATAATAATAATAATAATAATAATAATAATAATAATAATAATAATAATAATAATATTTATTTATTTATTTATTTTTTTTTATTTATTTATTTATTTTTTTTATTTATTTATTTATTTATTTATTTATTTATTTATTTTTTATTTTTGTGGAGTGTTTAAGAGGGTTGGGGGTCACCCCGGGGGCCCCACCCCTTCCTGGGACCTTATAGCACCACGGATACCCTGGGGCTAACGACCCAGGGCTAAAAGTACCCTGGGACTCCGTCCCAGGGGAGCCCCTATTAGGCCACGCCCATGTACGCCATAACGGTGCACAACTACTAATAACTTATGACTTCCACACTTTTGCCGTATTTCGAAACATGTCGGCCTTTAATCTGACCAGGATCCCAATTTGCTCCTTTCTTTGGTGGAAATTTGGTAGGCCTCTGGCCTTTTCCCACCAGAGATCAAATTTAAAAAAAAAAAAAAAAATTGGCTGATAATTCATTGCAGAAGGCGACAAACAAGTTAATGTAAATCTTATTAAAATCTCACATGAGTGAATGCTTTTGCGAGCGTGTGCGATCTGCTGGGTTGCAAGACTTCGGTCGTCCATGCATTATTTTAGCATCTGGCAGCACAGTTTTCGTTCTCATAGGTTTGCCCCGCAAAACCAGCAGTGAGGTTTCACACAGATTGAATTCGATACCAACTTTGAATCCGGTGCCGTCAGATTTGTAGTAACATGGTGTTCATAACGTTTTAATGAAAAATATATGTTTATGACCACATAATAATGCAATAAAGAAATTTATTTGGCAACTCTTTTTATATTAATACATAATTGTTATTTTTAAATAATATGAAACAATGTTAACGATGTCAAATTGAAGTGAGCTTGACGTTGTGACCATAAAATTAATAAAGTAATAAATTATTTTAAGTAGAAGAAAAAGGAGACGAAGAATAAAGGAAAAAAGGTAGACATAAATAGAAACAAATATATTTCCTAATAAATGATCATCTCTAGTGTGGTGGTAACGTGCTGGATTTCATAGTCCAAGGTCGAGTTTTCGAAGCGATGTCTCGAAGGAATTGGGCTCATATTCTGGGAATTTTGAAAATTTAAGTTTCATTCCATAGCTGGCGCCACGGAGAAGTCAACTATTTCAAGTAAAAAGGCAGAAAATTACTCGTCAAAAAAATTCAAGATGACGACAATGCCAAGTGGTAAAAAATTCAAGATGGAGGCGAAGCCAAGTAGTCAAGAAGAATCCAAGATGGCAGTTATATGTCGTCATAGAGTCATGATACCACAGTGTCATGACGTCACAGTGAAAAAAGTATTATGCGCATGCACATATATACATGTGTCTGTGAGTACGCGATTACGAGCACATGTACGTGTGTTTTTTTTCTTTTATAGATGTTCATATGTGCGTGATATCGATACCGAGGGTGCATTGCTCTCAGTATAATCGCTGACACTTGTACCCCGTTTGTTCAGAAACTTGTGCCAAAGGAAAAGATGGCATGTGCCTTGCGGAAAATGTCAGGGGTGAAAAAGTGGCGGTGCGTAAGGAAAAGGTGTGAAAAAAAGTTGCGAGGCTTAAGGGATTAAGGTAATTAATTGGTGAAAAATAATGGATTAAAGAGATTAAGGTAATTAATTATAAGGTTATCCGAATTAAGGATATTAAAAATGAGCCTAGGAAAGAGCATGGTTGCCGATTTCTCAAATCATTCACTTCGTTTCTCCTAATTTTTCCCTCAATGCATTCCTCGGTGGCACTGGCATTGTCACCCTTTCCAAGAGTCGGGTCATAGAACTATATATATATATATATATATATATATATATATATATATATATATATATATATATATATATATATATATATATATATATATATATATATATATATATATATATATATATATATATATATATATATATATATATATATATATATATATATATATATATATATATATATATATATATATATATATATATATATATATATATATATATATATATATATATATATATATATATATATATATATATATATATATATATATATATATATATATATATATATATATATATATATATATATATATATATATATATATTATATATATATATATAAATAGTTAAAGAACACACAATGCGCCTGTAGTGTTTTTGCATGAATAACAAAACCCCACAGGAAATAAAAACAAAAATTGAAAGAGAAGTAAGAGTTTTGAAAAGTCAACCTCCTTTCTTCTTTTAGGCTCACGTTCTTTATTAAAAACAAAATGTAATAAAACAGTAAAGGTGTACATATATATATATATATATATATATATATATATATATATATATATATATATATATATATATATATATATATATATATATATATATATATATATATATATATATATATATATATATATATATATATATTATATATATATATATATATATATATATATATATATATATATATATATATATATATATATATATATTTAAATTAGGGATGGAGCGATACCAAAATTTTTACCGATACCTAAAAATTCCCCGAAGCCGATACCGATACCCGATACCTGAAAATATGCCGATACCGATACTACTACGATACCACTACCGATACCGATACTTTACTCCTATCCCAATATGTTTATTATTGTATATATATATATATATATATATATATATATATATATATATATATATATATATATATATATATATATATATATATATATATACTACTAACATTAATGAAACATATCATTTACGTATAAACATCCCTGCAATGAACACCTTAGAAAAATTCATGTTCAGATCCCCTTCTACAGGGCTTATAGCAGGACCTACGGGGTCCGGAAAAACTTACACCTTACTTAAAATCTTAAAATATACAGAACTATTCGAACAACCTCCTGTAAAAATCATATGGTGCTACAGTATTTATCAACCTATATTTAACGAGTATCGTTCTAAAATAGAGTTTCATGAAGGTTTATACGACATTAAATCATTGGAGAGTGTACAAGGACATAAAATTATTATCTTAGACGATCTAATGCATCAAATGAATGAGCAAATAGCTGAAACATTTACTGTTTTTTCTCACCATCTCAATATAACAGTATTCTTCATAACTCAAAATATATTTCATCAGAATAAATACATGCGTGACGTATCATTGAATACTCAATATTTAATATTATTTGGACAAAGAAGAGATGTTAGTCAAATAAATGTTCTAGCTACACAAATGTTTCCTTTACAACGAAAAGAGTTTCTAAAAGTATATAAAGAAGTGACTTCAATGCCTCACGGTTATTTGCTGTGCGACCTTCATCCTAAAAACACCTTCAGGGTACTACTGCGTACAAATATCTTACCTACGGAAGTTGAAACTGTATATATCCCAGAATGACTAAACTAGTGAAAAAATTTCTACCTATATTAAAAAATTACAAGAATCTTAGCAAAGGTGAAAAAGGAAAATATCTGAGGCGAACTACATTTGCTAAATGCATTTGTGAAATATGCTTAAACCTTATAAAAGGTGTGATTCCTATAAAAAAAAATCTCATAAACAGAAGTTACGTCGTCATAGCAACATCCTTAAAAAACTTATTCGTAAAAATAAGAAGAAGAATTTTGTAAATAAAAAGAAACTGTTACAGACAGGTGGAGCATTTCTACCATTATTATTTTCCATTGTAACCCCGATATTAACTAAACTATTAACTTCTCAATAATGAAAAAAGTAGCTGTTATTCCTTACTCAGATTACGAGAAAATGAATAATAATAATAATAATAATAATAATAATAATAATAATAATAATAATAATAATAATAATAATAATAATAATAATAATAATACCAGTCAGCCACGGTTTATTCAGCAGCCATTACCTATAACATTATACGAACCTAAAATGGAACAACTAACAAGTATTGAAAATGAACTTATGACAATTTTAAATTCTAACATGAATATACATGAAAAAAGAACGAAATATCAAGACATGCTGCAAAAATTAGTAGATTTAAAAGAAAAATATGGTCATGATAATGAAGCTGTATCTACACCTGAAAAGGAAGTTAAAGACACTGAAGAAAAAGATTTGAAAACTATTTTAGAATACAGTCTTCCTGTATCAGTGAAGAATAGAGGTATTGCATTATTTAATACTTTAAAAAATCAAGATAGTGTGGGATAAAACAGGTCAAATCATAATTGATGATGAACCTATCCCTGGATCAAATATAATAGACTTAATTTCTGATTTGGTTCGTAATTGGCGTAGAAGTCCAGTAACAGGTTGGCCTATAATAAAACAAAAACTTCGAAATATTAATCTTCCACGGAGTCTAATACTAAATACAAATAGATTAGAAGAATTAGAGAATGTACAAGATATACCTGAAACTCTAGCCTCAAACATACCTAGAGCTATGACGTCATCCAGCCACTCCACCGTTAGGCCTAACTAGAACACGTGTAAGAAAGAATCCGTATCCCTCGGTTAAAAGATTAAGAAAGCAAGCTGATGTTATGAGAGTTTGGCTAAAATTGTAACTTTTATTAGGCTTAACATAACAGGTTTGATAATTTAGGCCTAATGTAATAAAGAAACGGTTAATAGGTACAAATACTTGAGCGTTAGGCTTACCATAGCCCTAAAAGAAGGGTAAATACCTGAGCGTTAGGACTTAACTTAGGCCTAAAATAAGGAATGAACACCTGCGCGTTAGGCTTAACTTAGGCCTAAAAAAGGTTGAACACCTGATTAGCCTCAGGGCAAACACCTGGCGGTTAGGCTTATAGGGTTAGGCTTATTTTGTCTTCCTCTCTCCGAGCAGTAAAAGATTTCATCAGTTGTGCAATAGTCGTTGAACCGTAAACACAGGTTTATTTAGCCTTCCTTATTTTTGATCAGTGAAAGAATTCCTCAGTTGTGAAGCACCCGCTGAATAGTAAACATGGTCTCTACACTTAAATACAAATTTATTTCCGATTTTACATCATGGAAAGTGTCTCACCCTGATAAAAGTCTATTAACTTTAATGTTTAGACGAAAACCAAATAGTGAGCAATATTTTTCATGCTCTTCCTCTAGCAGTGATGGAAATCGGCCTCTATTCATGTCAGCTACAGATTTAAAAAGAATATTTAATGAAGTGGATAACTGGATAAACGAGAAATATACCCTTAATAGTGTTACCAATGAAGAAGGCATAATAATCTCTGGTGGTGGACCGAAAGATACCAGTCGCCTTACACTCGTTTTGGGTCTACATAATAATATCCCTTCTGTAGATGTACGAAATTGGTGGAGACCGAAACCTGAAGGCATATTTAGACCATCATCAATAGGATTCTTTATAGCTGGTCCGGATAAAATTACATCATTCATGAAATTGAATGAAGAAATTACAAAACGGTTAGACGACGTGGACAAGTTAGATACTATTATCAACATGGCTCATGGTGTTATGTATAAAGTATACACTGAAAACTATTCCTTCGACGCCCAGTGTGCCCCTGTGATGTCTGTGGTAGACGTTGAAAGTTTTACACGGCTTTGGAATGAGCGAATGAAGACTGAAAATTGCAGCGAAGATGACTTAGCGTTCTCACCTAGAGACATTTACACCTATATAACTACAGAAGGCTTATCAAGTTTAGAACAGTATATCACATGCACTGAATTTTTACTTAGGCCTATAGAAGAACCTTATACATGTTAAAGTGTCTTAAGAAAATAACTGTGTTTTAAAAAATAATGTGGTGTTAAAAATAATGCTGTGTTAAAAAAAATATATTTCAATATTTGTAAAATATATGTGATAGTGTTATATTACAATATTTATATGTATTAATATATATATATATATATATATATATATATATATATATATATATATATATATATATATATATATATATATATATATATATATATATATATATATATATATAATATATATTTAATATATGAATTTTCAATATTAAATATTTAATGTAAATATAAAATTAAATATATTTTTTAAAAATTAAATGCATCCGCATAATAAATTAGAATATATGAATCCGATCCATCACTATATATATATATATATATATATATATATATATATATATATATATATATATATATATATATATATATATATATATATTATATATATATATATATATATATATATATATGCGATTGTAGATCAGAGTGAGGGTGAAGAGAGAACTATCGGATTGGTTTAGCATAGGAGTGGGATTGAGACAGGGTGTGTAATATCTCTATGTTATTTAATCTATTGATGAATGGTTTACTTAGAAAAATGGAGAGAGAAGGGAAGAGTATTACGTTGAGAAATATGGAGGGTGAATGTGAAGTGAATGTTTTACTTTTTGCAGATGATGCGGCATGTGTTGGTGGCAGAATCTGGAGAAAAGATGAGAATACTTGTGAGAGAGTTTGAAGGGAAATGTGCAAACACAGATTGAAATTCAATCCAGCGAAGAATAAAGTTATGAGGATTGGAGGTGGGGATGAGAAAATGTGGAGGGAGGAATTGGTTTGTAGAAGTGTGAGAATAGAAACTTGAGGAGGTGAATGAATTCAAATATCTAGTAATGTTGGGTGGAAGGTAAGGGTGGGATGGAAAAAGAAATAAAGAACAGAGTGGTAGAAGGAATGAAAGTATTGGGGGGCCTAAGAAAAATATGGAAGAAAGGAAAAATTTCGAAAGAAATAAAGATAAGAATGTTTGAATGTATGTGTTCACCTTCTGTATTGTATGTGTGTGAAACATAGACGATAAGTGCTCGGTCGAGAAAAAGTTTCAATGTCTTTGAGATGAAAGATTTGAGAGCGATATATAAATTGAGAAGG
>SEYY01015614.1:15000-17754 GCA_009176605.1 Armadillidium nasatum | reverse complement strand
ACTAACTATGAATTTATTTTATACCAGAGAGAAAAGAAGAAATATACTTCCACACCCCCTTTGTTCACACACATACATATACTTCTACCCTCCTTTGTTCACACACACATATACATCCACCCCCTTTGTTCACACACACACACCTTGTATTCAATACACTAGTTTTTATTGTTTCCCCATTTTTTTTCTTCTTCTATATATATATACGCTTCTTTCATCCAATTCCCCCCTTTTTGCATGGGTTGTCTATCTATTATCTCTTTCTCTTACACAGTCTCTTCATCCCTTCTTTCCCCTGTTGCTTCTTTTTTTCATTAGTAAGCTTCCAATAGCGTATTTTTTAATTCCAACTTTTTCTATAAATACTACGACACGCCGTTATATTTCTCCAATATTTCTTTTATCATTTTGATGCAACACAACAAAATATTGAAAACTATCTTATACGTTTTGTTTTCCAGTATATATAAATAATATATATATATATATATATATATACATATATATATACATATATATATATATATATATATATATATATATATATATATATATATATATATATATATATATATATATATATATATATATATATATATATATATATATATATATATATATATATATATATATATATATATATAATATATATATATATATATATATATATATATATATATATATATATATATATATATATATATATATATATATATATATATATATATATATATATATATATATATATATATATATATATATATATATATATATATATATATATATATATATATATATATATATATATATATATATATATATATATATATATATATATATATATATATATATATAATATATTATATATATATAATACTTCAAAGTTCTCTTACCTTTCAATATCAAGCAATGATGATTCCAGTCTTTATATTGGGAGAAATATCAGTCTTCTTCTAAGTGAGGGTTTTATTTGGTACTTATATAGCCTCTTAACTCCCCTATTTTAGAATGTCAAATTTACTCCAATATTTATTAAATATATCTTTTAGATTTCTTTGAATTTGTGAATCTTCGCAAAATCAAAATTCTTATTCAATTTTTAATAAATTTTTTATGCAAGATTTTAATTTTAATGCAAATGTTAATACAGTTTATATACAAGGTTCTAAATTTTAACCTAAGAATATTTGGATTTTCAAAGTTAATCATATAGTTATATAAAACAAAAAGTTGTTGAAAAGGAAATAACCTTGTCACAATTACAACAGGTTTCGAAAGAAAACACATCCACTATAATAACAGAACTAATTTAAAAACAAAAATATAAGGTAAAAAAAAATGCAAATATGTGCATCGATAAGAAAATAACTTCCAACATTACATTTGTATCTCGGTTTTTTAAAACTAAAATCTATTATAAGATGATTTAATTGAAGAGAATGAGTGTTAATAGAAGAATAGGAGGGGTGATGCAACTAGTCTAATGTTCTGAAGGAAATATTTTTTGTACTCAGCTGCCACAATTGTATTTATATATCACTGATAAGCAAAAAGGTGTAGGAAGTCTTTCCTTACACTTGAAAACCTTGCCGATTTTTTAATTATTATTAAAAACTAGTTTAAGATTAAGGTGGGGATAATTAATTTAAATATTCAATAAATTTTCCGTTCATTTTGGTAACTCATTCTACCCAAAAATGGCAACTTGAAGAAGTGTTTTTAGGAAGTCCAATTCATTTGATAGATTTGAATAAGATGAAGAAATGTTATATACTCTATCAAATAATGTCTTCACCAAATTAACTTTGTAAATATGAGGGATGAAAGAACCTTATTTAGTGGTTAATCAGGAAATGTTGGCTTCCTATAAACACTGTTCTAGAATTTGTAATATTCTTTATATATAATATTAATGTCAAGAAATGCCAGCGAACTATTTTCTTCAATTTTCAACGTAAACTTGATGTTAGGATACTTGGAGTTAAAATAATGCAGAAACATCTCAATATGCACTTTCGATCTAGACAGTAAAGAAGAATCATCAATTTACCTCCTATAGAACTCTGGTCGAAATTCAATAAGACAACTATGAAGCCAGTGAGATTCAAAATGGCAATAAATATATTAGTAAGTGTAGGACTTAATGGGTTACCCATAGCAACTCCATTACTTTGTTTGTAAAATTTTTATCAAATAAAATCATTATCTAGCTATATATAATAATTCTGAGATTATAATGAGATTTAAAATGGCAATAAATATATTAGTAAGTGTAGGACCTAATGGGTTATACCCATAGCAACTCCATTACTTTGTTTGTAAAATTTTTATCAAATAAAATCATTATCTAGCTATATATAATAATTCTACAAAACTAGGTCTATCCAAACCGCTGACCAACCTTGCATTGAAGAATAAGGAATTAAGAATAATGTCCAGAATTTCATTTAGAGGCACATATATATATAAACTTTGAGCATCAAAACTTGCCATAATATATTTATCTGCATTTGGAAATTTTAAAATCTCTGAAACAAAAAAGAATGTATCCTTAATTGAATAATCGTTTTTGATTAGATTTTCTAGGATCGGTATGAAAAATTTTGAAAGATTTTTTAATTAATAATTAAAAATAATTAATAATAATAATTGTTTGTAAAATTTTTATCAAATAAAATAGATAAATTTCATAATTAATCGTGCCAATAGCAGATAAAATTGGACGAATGGGCAAATCAAGTTTATGTTCTTTAG